>WTXE01000025.1:0-230730 GCA_022496225.1 Russula aff. rugulosa BPL654 | reverse complement strand
GTTTTGTCTATTCATAACCGACTGTCCGTTGAAAGCTATCTCAGGACTTACCCCAGGCTCCCCCGCATGAAGAACTGCAACGAATCCATGACACAGCCATGCAGCATATCCGCACGTCTCGCTTAACGGACGTAGAACTTATCTATCCCCCTTCTCAGATCGCTCTGGCCTGTTTATCGCTTGCTCACCCCGAAATCGCAGCATTTTGGGCGCGGTCAAAGAACGCTGATGTCGCCCTTGAGGGTATCGAATCCATTAAGCGGACAATCACTCGGGATGGGGATATTCCATCAGTAGACGTTGTACGCGAAATCGATCGACGGCTAAAAATTTGCAAGAACCCAGAAAAGGTCGTTGGAGTAAGGCTTATTTAGCAAAGAGGTCCAGGAGGACAAAGAAGCTGAACTCAAGAGAATGAAGAAAGCTGAAAATGTGAGGAAGGCAGCGGAGCAGGGAAACCCTTTTGGCGAGGGGTTGGTCGCGCAAGCCAACCTGGACGATGACGACTAAGATAGGCCCAGGGACAGAGTACAACTCGCGCAAGGACGTCGAAGACGTCGATATGCCTATGCTCATAACGCCTGTATGCAGTGGAGTAAACAATACATTTGGCTATTGAATGGACGACCACATCTGTTGTCCGCTGAGGTGGATCAATGTTGACCGAGTAGAACAACGTAACGTAGTATAAGAGCATGGAGTTACAAGGCTCATGATAGAAGAACATACTCTCATAGGGCCACTACAAAGCTGCATGTTTTGTCTAATAGCCAAGAGCGGTTAGCTTCCCAGATGATGCCGAATGATCTGCGATCGCCTTCTGGCGCAGCTTGATTGAGGCAAGCTGAAAATAACTCAGAACGGCGTAGACCATAGCATGATATGTGCAATCACCTTGCGCTCATGGAAGGCCTTCGCCCTAATCTTCCTCTTCTCCTCGAGGCGGTCAATACATCCTTGTAGCCCCAGCCGACTTCGTGAGAGAGGCGCTGAGGCTAGATGAGAATCATCGGCTTTCGAGTGGTTATCAGCTTACCTTCACTGTACAGTACTTCCGCCCTGGCTTCAATCGGAGGACCCGCAAAGCTTCTGGTACCACCATTCGCTTCTTCCTATCATAAGGAGGGGGAACGCCTTCGAAAAGCTTCAGGCGTTCAAGGGCGGCTGTACCGCGAGCGGACTTGTGGGGCACCATGCCTCTGATGGCACGAAACAGAATTTTGGAAGGTGCACGGTGGTGGAATGGGCCTGATTTTTTGGGGTTGACAATATGGCGTTTGTGAAGGAAGTTGTGGTAGCGAAGCTTGAATGATTGACGAAGAGAAATCAATATCTGGTGAAACATTGGCAATAACCACGACACACCTTGTTACGGAAGAAGCTACCTGAGATGTTGATTTCCTCGCATCGTACAACGACGATCTTCTGGCCGTTCAGAATCTGCTTGGATATAATGGAGGCCAGCCGACCGAGAAGGTGACCCTTGCCGTCAATAACGATAGGGGTCGAAGAAATGGCGGCCATGGCTAAACTAAGGAGAGTAAGCGGAAAGCAAGTTATAAGTCACTGAAGCTAACCTACAAAAGAAAAGGGAAGAGGATTAGTGAGTATGCGGAAGGCTGTTGCGCGCGTTCTGGTCCTTCTCGCAACGAGCTCGTTACGAGCCACGCTCAGTGATGTGACAGCCACCGTGACACAAACTGCATAGCTCGCTCGGTAATCTCCGCGCACATGGATTCGGATATTCCCGAGATTGAGACGCGACGGGCAAACTCCGAGCGGAGCGAGAAACGCGGGATTTGACGCGGTCGTCGGCACGCAGCAAGGCCAGCTCACACTCGGAGAGAGTTAGTAAAAGGCGCACTCATGTCGTTCATTCACCTTGCTCTCCGTGGCGCGGCAACGCGCCATCTTGCTTCCTCGTCACTCACTAGATTCTCCAAGAGTCGTATCCCACAACGCATGGCTTTCTCTGCGGCTAGCTCTCTTGAAAAGGGCCAGATTGAGACGCGCGTATTGGACGTCCTGAAATCCTTCGAGAAGGTCCACCCGGAAAAGGTTTGATCAGATTCGGATGTGCCTATGTGGTTATTCATAGCATTCTTGTAGCTCAAGCCGTCCGCCTCCTTCACGAACGACCTGGGCTTGGACAGCTTAGACGCGGTCGAAGTTGTCATGGCCGTTGAGGAGGTTCGGTTTTACTGTCGTCGAGTTGCCATATCGTTTCTTAAACGTCACGTGTTGTAGGAGTTCTCCATTGAGATTCCCGACGAAGAGGCGGATGCGATTCAGACGGTGCAGCAGGGTAAGTTTCACCTTTGTTTCCGTGATAGTCTAGTAACGTATCCTTGGTCTCTTCAGCGATTGATTACATCGCAAAGACCCCGGAGGGTATGTTCAACTAAACAGCGACCGACTTTATCACTCACCCAGATTCTTTCAGCGCGCTGACAAGCTCATTTATTTTTCACACTATCACATCTCTGATTGTCATACGTGCCATATTTCTCATGCCATTAAAAATTTCAGTGGTGTCTCACTACAATGGGCCATAAAGTATGTTTCGCACATATGCTCTCTTTGCATAATACAAGTCGATCGTATTGCCACCTCGGCTCAAAAGCGTCGTCCAGTCACATTCCGTGAGACATACAGTATATCCCTCCTTAACTTTTAAGCAGCGCCGAGCCGAACCAAACCAAACCACCTTGCCGTAGGCGACACCCTTACTTGACGATTTCAGGGGCAGCCGAGTTTTTAAGGGATCTGCGCTGGCCTATTGTTTTGTCTATCTCCGTATTTGCTACGCGCAACAACATATCCAATACCCTGCACAATTTACCTCACTTGATGCAATGGTCGGATTTTCAAGTGGATAATTTAATCTGTCAAGTACAGTATAGCCACGGATTTACAGACCTTGTAAGAACATTCTTCTGCTTGCGTAATGTTCCTCGCCGTGAAGCTTGTCTGGCTTCGTAATATATTAACATACCAGCTTCATTCCGGCATTTACCCTCTCCCATCGCAACATGTGCAAAATGTTACCGATCATCCGTTGACCTGATCCGTCGGTCGTGGTATTTGGGTCCTCGGGGCGCTATTGTCCCGTCGGAAAATGGGCAAAGGTGAACGCTCATGGTGACATCTTATTCCTAGGCCGACAGACATCATGAGATGGTCCGCACCTTCCGTACTACCGTGGTAACTTACTGTCGAGGTGGTGGGTTTTTTCTTAGACCTGACCATGGAACACGGTTCCAATAATTTGCCATAGCACGATGCCTGCGTGGGTTTGCATCCATTGAAGGTCTTCAACAATAAGTTTCTGTATCCGGCATACACGTTCGCTTGAGGATCAAAAGAGAAGAGCGGTAAGGGAGATCATGTTTATTGTTCATCTAAAGGAGAACTTCTAGTAAATCGCCATCTAACCTCACATGTTCGGATGGGGTATCCTACATCAAGTTACTGTCAGGAATGTAGGAGCCTCACAACTCGACGTGGTCCCCCCCTTGCATGTCAGTACGCGGAAGGTCCTTCGCGGGTGGGGGGAGGGGGGGCCTCTTCCACATCAGAATCCAGTTTTTCTCCGTTGCCCCCCGGCTCTATTGTTACCACGAGGGCGCTTGGAATTCTTTGGCTGTTGGGACAGAAGAATCCTGAGATCGTACGTTCGACCTACTTATCACCCAGCCTGAAATTCGCTTAGAAGACCCCCAAAACCCATTGAAGCCAACCTTTAACGTTCACCAGGTCGCGGGAGAAACATCTTACCCATTGGGATTCTCTAGGTCCCTTCGATTGGAGTTCTTACCAGCAGGTTACACGTCATTGACGCCGGGTGCAAAAGATTGTCAAGTGGGTATCACGGTGTACAATGGCTCGCCGTAATTGTGACGGCATGGGCTCACAAACTCGAACTGCATCAACCCACAAGCACATCAGCTGGCAATTGTTCTTAGGGCGTCAGGCATCACATGTCATGAGATAACGTCCAGAAGCTTCGGACTGTTGCGTCTGATTCGCCTTCATACCCGCTGCAACTCCAGGCCACAATGTATATATTACCAGCATGCCGTCAGCACCCCAATCCTATGGGGTAAGTCTGGGGCATGGAGTACGCATGGATGGTCACAGGACGTGATAGGTAGATGTGTGAGCAAGAATCGAGTATGTACCAAGACATGTCGTCTGTCTGGAAGCACAATAATTCAATGTAACATAAATAGTGTACGGTATCGGTGGGGCGTGTGATAAGTCCTGAGTGCAATGCGTATCGGGAAAAGAATAACAGTCCAAAGAGCACCCTCACCAAGTAACGACGATCGGGATCCCACGAGGAGATGTAGTACCAATCTTGAGACAAGACGCGCAGCGTCGCTATGTAAGCCGGAGTCGTCAGGTGTGCCGGATAGACGACAGGAAATGATGGTCCAGACCGACCCGAATCAGGCTTCAGTCCAGAGATTGAATCGATAATCCCTCCATATCCTGTCCACCGTGATTCCGTTTACGAGGCTGATAGGTTGTGACGTCGTCACCGTACTTGAGAAGAGTTGAGAGACTGTGCACTGGACGTCTCGCCATGTGCGCACCCTGAAGACAATGGAAATCTTTGTTGACCGCAGGGGAGGTAGAAATTACTCACGATACGCTGACGAGCTTTGACTGCGTTTTGATAACGTACTTGTATGTTGACCCCGCCTCCAACACAATGTCACGGCTTCCGTCGGTTGAAGTAAGACTATTGCACCCGTATTCCTCCCATAGTCCCGCAACAATTGAACTGTGGCACAGTCATGGGAGTCGTTGGTAATGACTAGTAAGACTTCGTAGTCTTGGGTGATTGCTGGCATGATAGACGGGAAACGAGACCTTGGGCGTGTTGATGTAGAGAGATCGGAGTGGACTGGAAGCTATGGTGGAGGTAGGAAGAGCGAGCCACTGGAGATGAGAAGGTGATATGTACGAGTGAACCTTGAGGAGACGTACCGATTGCCGCGGGAGACACGAACCGTAGACTCGCTGCAAGAATTACGGCAAGAGAGATCGAATTGAAGGCCGTGGGGTGCCGTCCGGCAATGGTTCCTGCCTATTGCTCACGGGGGGACGTGGGAGTTCAGTGTCAGATAGCACGGTATGCGAGCTGTTGTCACGGCGGAATGGAGAGGGCGTTAACCGAGGAATGGACACAGAGGTGGTGGGCCACGTTGTCAACTGGGCCCTATTGTTCTGGTGTACGACAGCTCAGGCAATTAAGTTGGCGCGCAGAGAAGAGCATATGGGAAAAGAGATGTCGACGGAAGGCCTCGTGTTCGACTGGACTCGGGCAATCCTGCGACCAAAGGTGACGAATCGAAAACACGCGAGGACATCGAGGCTGAGGGGACCGCAACCACCAACCAACCAGAGACGTTTATTATCACCAGACTTTCCATTTCGGCCTTATCACCATTCACACGACCGTCAGCTCAGCGTCCTTGTATTTACTTCCTCTCTTGCAATCTCATAATTTGTCCATCCACATCAGTCAGATCATGTTATACACTATCGTAGAGTAGTGAGACCATATAGACACGCAAACATGTCACCATTTAATACTGTCGTCCATTGTAATACGGATCCCTGTACTCGCCGTCCTGATTAAGAGATCTCCCCAAATGCACAGCCGGAGCGACTTCCCGGGTAGGGTCATCAAAGGGGCTGTCAAACATTGCAGTATCGCTTGCAGTACTTTCCACCCTCGAGTGACCATAATGGCCGCCATCTCCAGCCACAGGACCCACTCGCGCTTCCCAGGGGTCGGAACGATCTGGACGGGAAAGTCACCGTTGAGACCAGTCATGGAATATACGGAGTTGTATTTCTCGTGGTCCCCGCGCTGGCCTGTGCCATATCCGGAAACGATGGTATAGAAGTAGAACTGAATCGAATCGAGTCAGGTGGTACCAGGCGACGTCGAAACGGTAACGTACTTGGGATATAAGGAGGACAGCCCAGAGTGCCCCCATTAGGCCAATATCCACCCATGGGAATATCTCGCACATCGTTTCGCCTTCAGACGTAATATCTGAAGCTGTCGTGAAGAACCTTTGTTCACAGTTGTGTTTGGCAGTGCTATGCCGCGAAGCCGAGATGGCAATCCACACAGCTGCGACAGAGAACGCAGCTACCGTGATTAGGGCATGCAGAGTAATGTATCTTCTGAATAGTATGGGTTTTTCCTGCGTCCGCTAGAAGTGAGCAACCAAGGGAGTAGAGGCGAGAAATACATGCCTTGGCAACCCCAACAAACCCAAGCACTTGAATCATGGCACCAACATAGCATATTGCGGCAAAAATCCAACGGGCAAACGAAGGAGTTGCAGCACCAACGACTGGGCAGAGAGGTCTTAGCAACGAACTGGGGAGGATAGGAGCACAATTACTGCCTGGGGTTGCAACGCTCAGGGTACCCGCCAATATACCCAACACAAATTGCTCCGTAAGAGTCAAGTAGATACCAAAGTTGATGACGGGTATCGCGCAGCAACAATATTCTCGAGGTTTCATTCTGGCTGATGGGTGAGTGGAAAGAAAGAGGAATGAATTGCCTGTTGCTTGCTGCGCCGCATCGCCGTCTCGGGCCGTACAGTATAGCTTACGTCATTGGAGCAGTGTTGGAACGTAACTTACCTCAGAAGGAAACTCGTGACCAATCGACTGTCAGTCTGTCACGCGTCACGGCAGTACGCGATCTGTCTTCAACGTTAGCGTCGCTCTTACCCCCCCCCTTACTCCCTTCAACCCTCCTCCTCTTTCTTCTCCGTATGGCCCGCCTCGCGTTGTTTTCCATTGTTTTACTTTCCTTATCTCTTTCAGCCAACGCGGCTTCTTCCCAGCAGCCAATCGCTTATCCAGATGGCTCTGTCCGCACTACCGAAGGTTGGAGCTGGACCGACTGCGGTCAGTCGTCTGTATAGCCTTTACAGCACCCACAACTTGACGCTCTGCTCCTTTTCAAGGCTTCCCTACTGATGCTATCCAGATTGAGTCCATTAGCGTTTCGCCTGACCCTCCACAACCGGGACAGAACTTGACTGTCACTGTTCAAGCTTCCGCACAGGAAGAGGTCGAAGTGTGTCTGCATGCAAAGATCTCATATAGCCTTGATTGGATCGGATTTCTTTCAGGAGGGTGCATATGCAGATGTTGAGGTGAAACTCGGCCTCATCAAGTTATTGCATAAACGATTCGACCTATGCGAAGAGGCGTATGCCTTTGAAATATTGGCTGTGTAATATTCTTCTTACTTTCCTCTAGGCGTAATGCAGAGACCGACGTCCAATGCCCAGTTGAGAGGGGACATTATGTGGTTGAGCAAACTGTTGCTCTCCCAAAGGAGATCCCGAAAGGTACGATGCCCTCTTCGTCGTCATGCCCTTGTCATTCGGACTTGTTTTTCTTTTAGCCAAGTTCAACATTAAAGCGCGTGGTTACACCGTCCAGGAAGATGACTTTTGTGTTGATTTGAAGGTTGATTTTATGAAGGGGAAATTCTTCAAGCTACCTTTTGGCCGGTGATCGAATCATGATGGCCTTACTCTTACAAAGGATTTTGGCCTCGATGTGCGTTTACAATGTCCTTGTATACATACGCCTATGATACCGCTTAGCATCGCATGATATCATTATCCGAATGCCTTATAAGCGATCACTCGTGCACTGCCTATAGTGGTTTGAACCACGGTTGTGCTGTCAACAAGTAAACAAGGAAGTCGCGTCGCGCCATTTCCCTGGACAAAGTAGCGCACAGCCCTGCCTCGGTACACGATTGACAACAACTGCCTCCAACCTGGAATACGATTTAAATGACGGGGAATCTGACAGTATGACCCTCATCATCCTTTCCTCTTTTCGATCCTATCAGTCGCTCGCCAGATGTCCAGGAATTACGACGTCGCTTTCCGGTTCGTGAACAACACGGAATGGACCGCCACTTTGGAAGCCTGGGGTCCAGACCCGGCGGTCGTGGTAATGGTGTCATGCTTGTTCTGCGACCAGGGAAAGGGTCGCGTTCATGCAAAATGCAAACATATCCTATTTTTACTGCACTCGCCATCACGGAGTCGAAGGTGGTTTCTCGTATGTGAATTACTCGAGTGGCCGTTTATCTGCTAAACGTGACCGAAACCAGTGTGAAGATCCTCGAGGACACGCCAGTGAATATCTCGGAAATTATGCCATCGACGCTCCCAACCAACTACGCCACCATTACGCCTTGGTCACCCTGTTTGGGCGTCACGGTGAGAAGATATCGCCCTCTGACTCACTACATAAGCGGATGGTAGGTTGACTGAAGTCGTGCCCATACACTGTCTTACGAACCCATTTTGATGTCAGAATCATTTAATAGAGGAGAGGAAGGGCGCACCAAGTATGGTGTTATGGTTCTCACGGTTCCATAGTTAGATTAGAGTAGTTAGAATTAGCGAGCGAACAATTTATCAACGTCTCATATGTCTCTCACGGACCTTACTCGAAATGCTTTTCAAAGCGGTCTGTCCCCCGCAAAGGCGAGTATCTGGCCTTGCATCTCCAAAGAAGGAACCCATTGTTGATTTTTTGCGGTAGTGGGTTAGTTTATGCAGGATGTTTCTGTGGCGCGGGAACGCACCGCATACCCAGGCTTGGAGGCAGAGATCAGCAGTCAGTAGCCTGTGTTGGACAAGCGGCCTAGCATCCTAAACCTTTCTTAGGTTCAGTGTTGATGCTATTTGAATATTATCCTGGGGATGCTGTGCTACAAGCATACCTAAAGGAAGCCATACAAAGTCGGCTTATATCTCTCCCCACCTTTACCGCAACATTTCTCCTCGCTGCCCGATCGAGAACACTGCGCGAGCCAGTGACACTAAGCCTTCTCTGCAATACCATCCAGGAAGCCCATGTTTGGCTAGACCCTCTGCAGCTCCTGCAACCTTGCTCACAGAGGACCCGGATCTTGCCCTGGGCACAATTCGAGACGCGCTGGAACTACTAAAGACAACGTATGACCCCTTACTTCCACCCCATCATTTCCAACGAGTCGCGGCACCTGTTGGTGATCTTATTATGTTATTGATCAATCCAACTCCCAACTTTCCCAATGCGTCCTGGGCGCTGGCACTGGAATGCATACAAACCATTAAGGACCTACTGCTCCATGCATTTGCCCTAAACCATAACTTAAGGCAACCCTTGAGAACCTCGCATTTTCTCTGAACCTCTTCCTGGGTGAAAATGCGGGATTGAATCCGCGAGGAACAGCATCTAGCTCTCGGTCGTCCCTTGGACAAGTTGACATACTCGGGCCGGGACTCGAAACCGACATCACAACTTGTAGCCTTCTCTTTTTTCATCTGGTGAGCCGGGCATTTCGAAGCAACTGCTAGACACGTATGAAGTATGACTCACCTCAATTAGATCGTTGACCGAGCTAAGGCATATGGGTCGGGACACGATGTCCATGCTACCGCATTACTTGTTGCGACTTTTCGGGCGACTACGTGGTCATTGCAGAGGTTCTTCATTCAACTTTTTCAATCCGCTGTTACTTGTTTGTCAACGGACATGTCTCATGTGACGGGCAAGCGACCCATCTCATTGTGGAACGCCTTTCTCGCCAGTCGTGTACGTATGCCACTTGCCAGTGCACCTTGCCCTTTTGTTGAGGAACATTCATGCCAGCTTCCCCGTCTGTTGGTATCATGTGGACAAGTTTTGGCAATGGATAAAGTTCTAGCCACAGAATATGTTCGTTTCAATATCCACCTTTATCTCCGCAAACTCACATCGTAGTTTCAGCGTGCCGCCCTGAGGGACGCTTGGGGTACGCTTGCCCTCGGGGATCCTCACACTTCTTCGTTAGCACACTACGAGAACATGTTGTGGTCTCTAGTAGACAGTCAATCCTTCGAGAATACAGACAAGTGAGGTGTTCTGTCTTTATTCTATGGCACCTCTGATATCTCTATGCAGGCCGGTGTCATTCACGCGGGCCTTTACATATCAGCTATACTCTTTGGGTCTTCTTGATCAAACTTTCGCTGTCAGAATAGATCTCAGCCTATCCAGCGCAAGCCCATCTCGTCTGCAAACTGAGGCGCGTGAAGCCGGCGTCGATTTCGGTGTAAGTTATTCGCGTTGCGTAATCGTAATCAAGGCTCATCACAAAAAGTAGCATTATCTCAATCAGAAATTCTCTTCTGATTTGAATGCAAATGATACACAAACGCTTCTACAAAGGATTTATTCGGACCCCATTTCTCATGCGACATTCGCCGAAATGGTCCTTAAAGTATGTCTGCGTGAAAAGTTCCACCATCAGCGCGCTAAGTTTAGTTGCAAGCGCTTTCATACAGCATCGTCGAGCCTCGACGTCGAGACACTTGGCCACGTCTCAAGGATTCTCTCTGCGAACGACGCAGCTCTGGATCTGGTTTCATTGCATGTCGAGTTGTCTACGTTGGTATCGAGTGCTCTAGCCTTCGTGGAAGAGTATGATTGTGAAGCTGTTGGTAAGTTCAAGTCACCCTACTACTCATTGATATATATGTATAGACATGGCTCCCAGGTGACCCCCAAAGTGCTGTCCGCAACATTGGTGATATCATCTTGTTTGCGCAGCTAGCAATTACTAGATTCAAGGTAATTTGCGTGTTTTCCTGAAATTTCTTGGCCCATTTAACAATATCCAGATTACGGACACGTTGAGACATAAAAATCGGCCCCTTGATATAAACTATCTTCGGAGAGCTGATGCTTTCCTCATGCCTTCAGCGCCTACACCAGAGGCAAAGGCGTTCAAGACTTGGTTCAAGGCTTTATTCGATAAGAACAGCGAAGGTATCGAAGATGGAGTTATTCGGTAAGTTACCTGTTGGATTTTTTCACTGCTTTGTCATGTCGCCACAATTATCAGTTCAACGCGTCCCAAGACGCTGTTAGCAATCGCTGCGACAGTTTTTCTACAGGCTCTTCGGGCTGCTGGGGAGCGCAAACTCGAACCCGAGACTCTCAACAATGGAATAACGTACTTCTTGGGGCCACTGCTTTG
Organism: Russula aff. rugulosa BPL654; assembly: GCA_022496225.1. Taxonomy (NCBI): domain Eukaryota; kingdom Fungi; phylum Basidiomycota; class Agaricomycetes; order Russulales; family Russulaceae; genus Russula; species Russula aff. rugulosa BPL654. The sequence continues at coordinate 219,650 of WTXE01000025.1, read as the reverse complement.
TTGGACTCTTCCAGGGATCGTGTTGGCCCTTGTGCGACAGATCAGAATGACAAGGTGGAAGCAACCCTCTTTCTTATCCGCATCGTTATTATCATTGACTCGGCTTCAGGTTCCAGTCGCCGCAACATCTACATGTTCTACGCACCATTATGTTATCACCAAACCTCCCGCGGCCTGTGTTAACGCTCTGTGGACCGAGTGTGGTGAGACTGCTGTCAGAATGGCGGGGAGGTACCCAGCCTTTCGATGTCCCTGCTCTGCGGCAAGAAGTCATCAAGGCGACGGGAATGCCCGTTTCAGGTTCGTTTTCTTTACCTTTCTTTATCCATGGCTTCTTGGGAGACACCGCACTTACCCGAACCTAAAGAACCGATCCTGAATAGCCCCTCCCCCAGTTCGGCCGACCAATCCCGGAAGGCTGTTCAGGATGCACTTGTCCTACTTCAATCAGGCAAACCACCATTCCTCAACGTCGCCGCATGCCTAGCTGAAACGCCTGCTATCGAGTTTCTCCAAACATTCTGGCTGGCACTCGACATGCCTATCAAGACAGATGCCACAGCAGACGCCGCCAAACGCTTGGCCGTCTTTATCCTTGCAACACCTCGGGCCTCGCCAACACCGCCACTTTTACCCATATTCCTCCACAACCTACTACCATCCCTCATAGACAAATTCGACAATCCCAATCTCGGACAAGCGGTGACCGGAGATTTGGACCTCCTCATCGCCATTGTGTCGTCGTCACTGATGGCCGCACTGCAGCTGGAGCGGGCTTTATACACGGCCAGCGGTGAACAGGTATTCATGCTCGGTTCGTCCAGTTCCGCTATGGCGAGCCGGCTCGCCTTGGGTCTACGTCATCGGAAAAGTAGCTCGAAGGGAAAACTGATCGCTCAGCGATTGACTTCGTCACAGACTTTTGTTGCGAACTTTCCTGTCTTCAAGACGGAAATTTGAATCTGTGGTTCGCACGGCCCGGGGGTGAAATAAACCCTTGTGGGTTATGTTCGGTGGTGTCATGTCGTAACGGACGACGACCGCCGGACTAACCTTAGAGTACGATACGATGCTTTTGGGGTCCATCGAAGAGTTCGAAGGAGAAGTTTGATCGCTCAGGGACTACAATAACTTCGGCAAAGAAAAAAATAATTGTTGTGGATCTTCCATGTCTTTATCAATAGACAGCTTGATTTGTGATTGGCACGGGAAATCCTTGGCCGTATTCATGTCGCATCAACGAACCAGAACACGGTAACTTTTTTTACTACTCCCACCGACTTCCGTCCGCGTTCCGGAGTCCTGGCAATCGGAAGCTTATCCATCTGCGTCGTTCATCTAACCAACAGCGGGATCTTTATCGGATCGAGATGGAAATCTGTTGTAAGTAAATGACGGTCGGCCCGATTCTTCGTTAGGACAATAACGAATGTCACCGCACCGTACACCTCAGAGGGGCAAGACTCAAGTCCAGACTCTCGGCGCTCGGCGCTCAAGTTGTTACTTGCCCCATCCCCATCCCTGAGTTATCTATTCGTAGATAATGCTGATGAATGCGCTCCATCTGGCCTCTGGCTTTCCGGGAAATGCTGTCATTTGACCAACTCGAACATCTACTAGTATTTCCGGCGCACAACCCCACTTCGCATAATTGGTGGTATCATTTTCTTGGGCGGTGCAGATGGCCATAGATTGCTTCACCAGTTAGAACACATGAAAGCTTGTGAAGTAGGAATCGTTCTCTACGTCATGTTTGTCAAAGGATATAGTATAGGACATCCGTACCACAACACAGTATTTATTACCTTTGCTAACAACCCGTGAAGTTGGACCTGGATCCCTGAATTACCATATTGGCTCCAGGCAAAGTTAGTTAGCGCGCCAGTACAGTAGACTGTCTTTCGTCTATTTATGTTCGTGATACTTAAAAGCAGATAATTCGATCGAGATTGTGCAGTTGCGTTGTGGGCTAGTTAAGGTTCTGGAGGAGTTCCCGCGTACGAAGCTGGACAAAGCCGAATGAGCATGTGATATGCACAACAGAAATTCCTCGACTTACGACAGCATGCTTGCTCCACAGAACACGGGCTATCAGCCGGACATGATATAAGACAATTCATGTACTGTAAGGCTGAGCATCAGTCCAACAAATAATGATGCCTTTTCTGAGTCGCGTACTTTCGAACTTTCTTCTAACACGGCGTCCCGGTTTGGGTGATACTCTGGTTGTATGGTGCTCGAATGTATTCCGTGCTTGTGTAGGACGCCTCGAATATCGGATGCAATCGGCATAAATTCGACTTCACGAGAAGCGGCTATGTGAACAGAGGCAATAATCTTGGTTTCCGAGAGCTGCCATATATGTAGTTCGTGAACAGAGAGCACACCCTCGACAGCAAGGATGCCGGATCGGACATCTTCCAATGAGACCTCCGGAGGGACGCCCTGAAGTAAGATGAAGGATGTACTGCGGACTAGACAGATTACGTCAAGACCCCATTGGGCAACGAGAGGCAGAGAACTCACCGAGGGGTAGAGCAGAGTGGAAAATAATAGCAGTGATGATTAAACTGATGATAGGATCACAATAGTACTTGAAGCTCCAGGACGTCAGCCAAATGATAAGCCCTGTCGCTATGACTCCGACATTGCCTAAAGCATCGCCAAGTACATGCAAGAGTAGAGCCTTCATATTCATAGAGCCTCCATGTGTATGACCGTGACCTTCGGATCAGAAGAAGACAACTCCCCAGAAGAGGACGTAGCAGAGTCAGTGAAAGAGACTGGAGGACGCTCAAGTAGACTGGTTTGTTCATGGGGGGCATCCGCCGATGCGGCATGCTTGGCACTGCGTGACTGGCGTTCTTCGTGATCATATGACGGGCTGGTCACGATAACCGAATCTGGGGACCATAGTTCAAGTGAATGTCGGGTCCGGGGCTTGTGTGTGCGATCAGCGGGCGCCGGGGAGGAACTTCGGGCCATATTGTTGGCAGTCTGTACGAAGGACGCTCTCGTGGCAGCTGGGTGGCCATACAGTGATGAGTAAGAACTGGCTTGATGTGCCGGTGGACGGGGTTGGCGGATTGCGACGGGAGATGCTTCACGCGAAACGGACTCGAGTGTAGCAGAGTGGACGCTGGGAGCCCTAGAAGGCTTGGCAGAGTGATTTGAATGATCATGGCCATGAGCATGTTCTAGAGTGTCATCAGCTGAAATCGGGATCAACCACATCTTAGGGCTGACCGTGGAACAGACAGAGGCCAACTATATTCGACATTAGTCCGAGGGACCCTACCACGACTACGAGCTTGGGATTGGATATCTCTGGGATCCAATAAGCGTGAAAAAAAAAACCAAACAATAAGTAGCACGCACCTGGTGTGCTAAAGAAACGCTCTATTGCCTCGAGGGTTATGGTGAGGCAAGGGCCAAAAGAAAAACACCATTGACGAGCGCCGCGAGAATCTCTGCTCTATGCCAACCGTAAGAGTATCGAGTCGTTGGAGTTGAGCTTGCAGTGAGCTACATAGAAATTAGCGGGCTTGGGCGATGCAACTCGGAAGAGATAGCTGACCTTGATGGCATATAGTGCTATTACCAGGCTGACTACATCGCTGGACAAGGACGTGAACTTATAGATTGCCACAGAAAGGGGACGAGAGACTTACTTGAGCATGTGAAAGCTGTCTGCGACGAGGGCAAGAGAGCCAACAGCATAACCTGGAGGGTGGATTAACAAGATGAACGTTCAGAAGAGCGAACGGATTTACCGATAGATATTTCGAGCACAAAAAAGAGTAGATCTAATACAAGGAGGAAGTAGAGGCGAGCAGTACGTGAGGGAGACATGGAGAGATGGGGTGACTAATCGACCTCTCCCCTTTTTGTGTTGCTTGTTCATCATCATCTCATCCCTCATCTGTCCGACACCCGACACCGCAATGGCTACCTCTATGGCCGCCGCAATCGCGGCATCCTTGCCAGCACCCCAGGCAGCATCAGCTCCGGCAGCACCTATACATGAGCCTATTCCCGCTTCAATGTCCAAACTCATCGATTTTGAAGCGGAGATCTCTCTCAATTTGGTTCAGCTCGAAGGATTGGTCTGTCCAACATGGTTCCTCCTCACTTTGCTTAACATAGACGTTGAACCCGCAGGTTGTTTCTAAAATTATCAAACACAGCTCAGAGTCGCACTCATCGGTCCACGGGCTTCTTCTCGGACTGGATCTCGACGGTGTTCTGGAAGTGGCAAATTCTTTCCCTTTACCCCACACTACGGGAGACGATGATGAAAAATCATCGAAAATAACAAGTATGCCATCATTGGTTATTATGTATGAAGGAGTCATGCACACCTATTTCACCAGGTCGGTACCAGAATTCTATGCTCCGTGCGCTCAAGGAGGTGCGCGCAGACGATAGTGTCGTCGGATTTTATCAATCCACGACGATGGGGGCCTTTTTCAATCAGACCCTCGTCGATACCCAGGCTATACACCAGGAAAAACTCCGACATGGAGGGATTGTAGTTGTACATGGTACCATTTTTCATTCTTATACAGAAACGAGGACTGACAAAATTTGCGCCACATAAGATGTATCTCAATGTAATAGAGGAAGTGCCTCATTTCGTGCATTCAAACTTTCAAAAGAGTTTCTCGAGGCTTACCACAAGACCCCATTCAGTGCCAAGTCGTGAGTTGTCATACTTCCTTTTCCCTCCCGGTTCCTGATTCAATACACCCACAGCATGATAAACCACAAATTGACCTTCACTTCTATTATGCAAGAAGTCCCTTTGAAAATAAGGACCAATCCACTATTAGGCGCGTTCATTTCCACCCTCTCCGAACGCCACCCGACGTCCCCTACGCAACCTCTACCTTCCGAAGTGTACGAAGCGTCCCTGTCTCCCTCGTATTCGACGCTGCATCTGGGCAACCCCACTCTCACAAAAAATCTAGAGCATGTTGTTGAGGCAATCGACAATTACAAAACCGAAGAAGGGAACCTTGCGTATCACGTTCGCCAGATCACTCGAGAAAAGGCACGGGCGGAGGCTCATGTTGCTAAGCGGAGGGAGGAAAATGCGAATAGAGTCGCCCAAGGGCTCGCGCCACTCCCAGAAGAAGACGTCAGTCGCCTATTCAAGATCCCACGCGAACCGAGTCGTTTGGAAAGCATGCTACTGTTGGGTCAGGTAGATGCCTATGCTAAAACGTTGGAAGGGACGTCAGGGTTGAGCCTTGTGAAGATGTACGCAGCCAGAGCCGGCACGGATGCTAATCGTGAGGCTTTCCAATAAAAAGTTATTACACCTCGTGAGTCATATGCATCATGTGAGATAATATGGGGAACGTGGACCGTCATGATATATGAAGCCCTTTTCCGAATGGCCGTTCCGCTCACTTGCTCGCAGTTCGCAAGTCGGGTTGTATTGGCCATCATGATCAACGCTTCAATATAGCGTGCCTGGAAACATTTAACCCCTTTTCGGCTTTGATTCGGGGGGTGATGCGGTGATGTTAGACATCCCCCATTCCATTTCCTCATGCTGTCTGTCGACCCCACTTATCGTTCCCCATTGGCATCCGGGGTTCTCAGCCTGCGATTCTCAGAGAGGAGAACTCTGCGATGGCACCTCTGCTTGGAGTGCTATAAAAGATAGACGGCTTGGATCTGCTCATGGCTGTCTGCCGTTCGGTTTTCTCCCCCCCTCCGATCTTTTTGGGACACTCTTTCTTCGTTCGGGAACAACCATTTCGACCCACCCAGCACCTTCCTTTCCACTTACACATCTGGAGAAAATATATACCATAATGCAGCCCTTTGCCATTCTTTTTCTTACCGCGAACCTCGCTGTCTCCGCTCTTGCCGCGCCCGTCGCCAACACGACTCAACTTGACGTCTTCAAGTTCATCATGCGCTCCTTCGGCTACAAATCCTTCGCGCACAAATCCTTCGACGACTAATTCCGTTGGCGAAGGTAGGTTCTCATTATCATGCATCCAGCTAGACAATTCGATTCCAATAATGAGTCGTATTGGTGCTGTAGGTACCTGGTACCTTCCTGGTCTCGGTGCCTGTGGCTTCGAGAATAACTCCTCGCAGCCTATCGTGGCAGTTTCTTGGAAGCTTTATGATTTTACCGTGAGTTTCTCTCCAATTTTTTTATGAGCCTGGGCCTAAAGTTATTATTGTAGAGGCTACATACACGGGAACCCCAACACTAACCCCGTTTGTGGTCGCAAAATCCACGCCATTTGTGAGTTATTTTATATTCACACACGCCCTTCCTCTACCCTTTATCGCTTAAACGTTTCAATTTGTATCTTAGATAAAGGGGGGAGTGTGGATGTCACGGTGGTTGATCGATGCACGGGCTGCAACGAGACTGATCTAGATTTCAGCCCGGGTGCGTTCCGTCACCTTGCTGACCTGGGCGTCGGCCGCCTCTATAATATGACCTGGAACTGGACGTCCTGAGACCGCGTACGATAAGATACCGTACATCATCACTGCGATTTCGCTCCCTCGGCGCTGAGCGTCTCTTCTGCCGACTCGCGTGCGGGTGACAGAGGGCAAGGAGGGACCCAAATACTTGTTTGTGTTTTCGTCTATACGTCGATAGCTTTGCCTTGTATTCCTTCTGTGATATATCACACGTTATATTGAGCTGCCTGGCCCGCTACCGGTGAGTATGCGTCTACTATCGGGAATAGAGTGGAATAAAAAAGCATTGCTAAATGATATAAAAATTGCAGTGGTATAATGATACATCAACGCCGGCGTAAGATGGGTGATGTGTCCTAGCTGAGGTCGCATGCTCATACTTTTGCGCGATAAGCCGGCGGGTTTCCTGTGGTGTGAATCGTAGAATAGTCGACAACACGCGAACCAGATCCGGCTTGAAAGAATTTGTCAGGTTGTGTCTTACTAGCAATTCAACACCGACGTACCCTCATCTCCTTGTGTTCTAGGAATTGAAGGATGACGTTCTTAGGTACTCGTGATTCAATTCCTCATCCTTGCTCTTAATAATGGGTGAATCTGGTCGCGAAGAGCTGGATGGCAGAGAAGACGCAGGTGACGAAGAATCATTGACATCTGGGGTGGCCGAGCTCCAATAGCCGACGCCAGGACCCCGTAGACGGTCTAACAATGCTGCCGAAGACTGCACCTTCCGCAGCTCTTCGCGCAATGTCTGTGGTACCTCCCTCACATGAGGAATCTGTTTGTTGACAAAAAAAAAAAGGTCCTTGCCTTGTTATGTGTCCTCACTTGGAGTTCTTTGGTTGTGATCTCCTCTAGCTGGTGATCCAAGTTGGAAATTTTTTTGACCTGCTCGGAAAGTTGCTGTCTACTGGTTTCCTACACGACGTAGTGATCAGCGCGGCAATCTGATTGAGAACAGACAGGCCCTACCTCTTCCGAACTCAAACGTTCGATTTGTTGTCTAAGCTGAGATACATCATACTCATGTGTATGCGTTGCCAATCTAAGTCTTTCCACTTTTTTGCAACTCCTGCGTATGGTCGTCATCCTCTTGCCGGTTTTGAGAAGCAGTATCGACCATAGACTTCCACCTCTGGGCCTCCTGTTGTTTGGCCTCGACTTTTCGTCTCCATTCAGCCTCCACCTCCACCCTCTCAGCCTCCATACTGGCAAGCCTCTGCTTCAAGGCAGTTAATTTTGCCTCATGCCTGGACTCCGCGGTCGCCAGGAGCTTCGCCACTTCTTCGGGGATGTAGAGGGGTCCGAGACGCGAGAGTGCTGTTCTTGCGGAAGTCGCTTAGCTCCTCGTTAAGTTGGGCAATGCGACTATCGTTCTCCCGGACCTGATATTGAAGTTCGGTATTCTGGCTCTGAAGAACCTCAAGTAAGGATTGAGCAGATTCGCCTTCTGCTTGCCGAATCTGAAGTTGGTCGAACAAGCTGTCCCTTTCTGCAGATAAAGATTGAACAGATTTCTCGAGCGATCGATTTGAGCGCCTTTTAGACCCAGGCATGTTCCTGTCTGGACTGGACCAATTATCAGCACCGACCCAGATTTAGGCAATTAGAGACGAGACCCGACCTGGACCGTAGCAGCTTCAAGCTCGAACTGGCCTCGCAGAGCGGATATTTCCTTTCACTTCGCTGTTTCGACGCCATCAATTCCTTCTCAAATTGAGCCCTGAGGTCCGCGAGAGACACTTCCTTCTCAACCTTGAGTTTGTTAAGCTCGCTTTGAAGCTTTTCGCGCTCAAGTTGCTGTTTGTCATGCTCGGCTTTATGGCCTTCTTTCAATGTCGCGACCTCCTTGAGAGCATCATCGCGGTCTTTCTCTGCCTTTACCAACCTTTGCCGAATAGTCTTGAGGTGATTGATAGCTTTGTTACACTTCTCTTCCTCGCCCTTCGCCAGCCCGGTAAGTCTTTCGACTTCAGTCCGCAACTGATTCATCTCGGGTTTCTGCTTTGCGATATCCGCCTCGAGCTGAGAATTGGAGCTCCGAGTAGCTTTCAAAAGAGCCTCATTTTGCTGTAGTTGACTACGTAGCTCGTCAACAAGTCCGATTTGAGACCCGGATTCAAGACGGTGGGTTTCGCGTAGTTCCTCGATCCGTTCATCTTGACCTATATACATTTCAGCGACATGATAGCACTAGCGAGAAGATACTTCGCACGGGTAAGCTTTCCTGTCAGGCGATTAACTTCATCCTGCAACATCTAGTCCACGTGAGCTAGATTGGTATAGAAGGATGCATGATGTCTTACCTCCACTTTGAGTTGGGCATTCTGTAGATAATTGCGCAGCCCATCAGCGTCTTGACAGCCTTGTACACTTGTCATTTCTTGAAGGACGTTGTCAGCAGCCAAATTTTCAGCTTGTAGCTTCGCAAATGAGGCCGAGACATCTGTTTATAGTGAGGGGCGTTCTGCAAAGGAAAAAAATAGTCATCACTGACCTGCAAACTGCTGTTCCATCAACTTTAATTGTTCCTGAAGAGCTTCGACATCGTCAGAAGAAGAATGTTCAGATTGGGGCTTCTCGGTGTGAATAGGAACTTCGTCCGACTGCCGTCGATCTGCCTGGGCTATCTCCGCGACAGACCCGTTCGAAATTATATTGGGTTGGTCGCAAGAAATGCCGGAAGTAACAATCGACTGTGTTGCGTCATTCACTCCAGTACCCTCTTCAGATACCGACGGCTTCTGTTCTGGTACTTGTGATATTGTCGGGGAGTCAGGGGGCGATGTTTGGGGAGAATATTGGTTGTCCGGCTCCGAATCAACTACTATGCTGGACGCGGCATCATGATTTTCTGAACGCCAGGGGACATGGAGGATAGTGGACCAGGTAGTGTGAGAGAGGCCACTGGGGGAAGAAGACCATCGTCATCGTGCGCGGGAGGGGAGTTTGGCAAGGGGATTGCTGCTGGCGACAAGGGGTGATCATGGGATAGTGGATGCTCGTGACAACTTGAGGAGCAGGGGAAGCACGGGCTGATGCGGTGGGCGTACTGGGATTTGACACCTCGCCAATTGTGAAAGATGCACGGAGCCTATCCTCAAGTTTAGATTTCATGCGCTCGGTGGCTGGCTTGGCTGGCGACGATGGGACCAGAAACTGAACGAGAGGTGGAATGTGAAGGACGTGGTTGAGCGAGGCCTTCGACGACATTCCTGAATTGCGAAAACATCTCGGTTGTTCTGTTCTGCTTGCTCTGCTCTGACCAGCGAACAGAGGGTCGTAGATTACATAAGTAACACTGTTAGCGCCTCTTAACACCGTCTCAGATAAAACTATGCAAGTACACAATGGGATACAGAACCCTATGTAGAACTACTTAGATCAAGCCGAGTCGATGCATCCAAAATCGGAGCTGCCGGGCTGCCGGGCGACTCTGACAACTGCCATGAGGGAATGGACGGACGGGGAGGGAAGGTAGGCAACGGCGGTGACACAGAGGTACTTGGTGTGCGATTTAGCAACAGTGTCTTCAGAGACTTAAGATCCTGCTGCAATTCTCCTAATGATTGTGTTTGAGCATCCTTGTTTTTTTCAATCATCTAGTTGGCGGCGTAAGTCCATATGCGTTATACAGAAGGCAGAAGTTATCACCTTTGGAATCATCTCTCTGATGTTATTAACTTCTTCTCGTATTTCTCGTATCTCGTTTCGCGCCCTTAATTCCCCTTCTTTCATTTGTTGCACAGCAGCGTCAACATCTGCGGTGGCTTTGTCGACCTTTTCTTGCTGATTCTCCACGGCCACCTTTACGGCGGACGTCTCAGAACGAATCTCCTTCAGAAGAGCCTCCGCCGCGTCAAACTGGGCGGTGAGCGCATCCCGGTCTTCCTGGTAAGCGGTGGAAGACGGCGGTTGGAGATGCGGGAAAAGGTATTTCTAATCATACAAATGAAAAATCAGAGCCAAGATATTCATCCAATACAGATTGCATACCCTCGCGAGGGCGAAAGCACCATATGCTAACGAGCCGGAGACCACAGCAGTAATCTATTGTTTATCCCATTAGCTCTCCGTGAGTGAAAGGGGTATGTGCAACTCGCACAAAGTAGTCACGCCAATCCCATGGAGGGTTGAGCTGCGGCACATAAGGAAGAGGTCCGTACACGGGACCATATGGAGGCTGCTGGATGTGGGATGGAAGTGGGCGAGAGGTATTGGCCTGCCTTAGGGCTTCTTCAATTTCAGGACCGGTGAGACCTTTTGCTTCGAGAAACTGGACACGCTGTGCCAGAGAGGAAGCTTGTGCCTGGAGAAAGGGATGAAAAGGTCTGGCGAGAAGGAGATGGAAAAGTAACTGACCTTAGGGTCTGCAAGGAACGAAACGGCATTGCGGATGTACTCTTGCCTGTCTGCCATCTCTGGTCTGCCACGAAGGAGGTGAAACCCTAACCATTCCCCTTCCCATTCCCACTCTGGCCACTTAACCCACCACATCCAACATGTTGCGCATACAGCTCGCTGCCTTTAAGGCTGGTGCACGTAGGCCTTGCTGTTCAAGACGTACAGATGTCTCCATCTTTTCATTCTTTCATCTCGCTCACACCTTGTCATAGCTACTCTCTCGCGTACCATCACCGTTTCGCGTCAGGTGGTTTCTCCGACGCGCTCTATCTTAGTGTCCCCCCTTCCTTCGAACGCTGCTTTTTCCTATTGTTCGTGTTCTTTCCATCAGTTTAAACTTGCTCACATCCTTAACAGCTCCCGTGCGGGGGTATGCCGACGCTGCTACCAAGTTTTCCCGTGCAAAGCCTCATATGAACATTGGGACCATAGGTAGTACACCTTTCGAAATCTTTGGCAACTACTAACTCCTCGCACAACCTAAGGTCACGTTGATCATGGGAAGACGACGCTAACCGCTGCCATCACCAAGGTCCTTTCCAACCAAGGAGGTGCCAAGTTCACGAATTACGCCGAAATTGACAAAGCTCCTGAAGAAAAGGCTCGCGGTATCACGATCAACTCCGCCCATGTCGAATATGAAACCGACTCTCGTCATTACGGCCATATCGACTGCCCGGGCCACGCAGACTGCAAGTCTATGTTTTCTATGCTTCCAGAGTCACCCCTAAGTTCCGCGTTATCCAGACATAAAGAACATGATCACCGGCGCAGCGCAGATGGATGGCGCCATCATAGTTGTATCAGCCACAGATGGGCAGATGCCACAGACCCGCGAACAACCTGCTCCTTGCACGTCAAGTTGGCATCAAAAGGCTGGTCGTCTTCATAAACAAAGTGGACCAAATATCAGATCCCGAGATGTTGGAACTGGTAGATATGGAGATGCGAGATCTTCTCTCAAACATACAACTTTGATGGTGAAAACACTCCTATTGTCATGGGTTCCGCTCTGGCAGCTCTAGAGGCCGTGATCCTGAGACTGGCGAGCAAAAAATCACCGAGTTAATTAAGGCTTGTGACGAATGGTTGGAACTGCCTGCTCGTGAGTACTTTCCATATTCCGGGCATTCAGGGTGATTTCATGAGGCCCAGGGTGACTTGGAGAAGCCATTCCTCATGCCAGTTGAAGGTGGGTTATTTCCAGTGATCTTACCTACTTTTATGACAGAACTTCCCAGACGTCTTTTCAATCTCTGGTCGTGGTACTGTCGCTACTGGTCGTGTTGAGCGTGGCACTGCTACCAAAGGATCTGAGGTCGAGATCGTTGGGCTCGGCGCACACTTCAAAACTATACTTACTGGCATTGGTGAGGACGGACACGTTATTCCTCGAGTCATCAACTGACCGTGATCAGAGATGTTCCATAAGGAGTTGGACCGAGTAAGTGTTCGCAGACTTTCCCGCTAACTATGCTCTAATGCGTCCCAGGGCGAGGCTGGCGACAATATGGGGGCTCTCCTCCGCGGTGTTAAGCGTGAACAAATGAAACGCGGCCAGGTCATTATCGCTCCAGGTTCCATGAAACCCATCACGAAGTTCCAGGCCCAGATCTACGTGAGTATTGGGATTATGGATCGATTCCGTCAATCTCAACTCACATATCGTGCAGGTGCTAACAAAGGATGAAGGCATGCTTTTCAATACGTCTACACGAAGAGGCATCACTCATAGCAGGAATTCATAAGGTGGTCGTTTCAATCCCTTCGTGACCAACTACCGGCCACAGTTATTCCTTCGCACTGCCGATGTTACTGTCTCACTGACATGGCCTGAAGGCACCTCCGATGCCGCCGAAAAGATGGTATGGTCCCTCAGCTTCCTTTGCATTACGCGCCATTCTGATCTTTGTTAGGTAATGCCTGGCGACAATGTCGAGATGGTCTGCAGCCTCGTGCACGATGTTGCTGCCGAGGTTGGCTCCCGGTATGTTGTATTGCTTCGTTCGATCCTACCTACTTCTCACAAGCGATCACAGCTTCACCCTACGGGAAGGCGGAAAAACCAGTGAGTTTCCTTTTGGTATGGCGCGAAAACCCCTTCTGATTGTCTTAGTCGGGACTGGAATTGTCACTAAAATTATTGCGTGAAAAAGGGCCGCGGCCATTTGTCTTAGATACACACGCATGAAAAAAAATGCACATTCTTATACATTAACAATAGCCACCACTCTTATCTACTTATGTTGCACGCCTCTTTCCTGCAACCTGTCGTATATATGATAGACGCTTGGATTTAATTCATGTCATTTAGCGTGGACTAAGTTACCAAAACAACCGTAGGTACGTACATCAGCAAATTGTGGGAATTCCCACGAGCCATCGTGAGTAGATAAACCGCATTGTGAGTGGCCGCGCGAAGTGTGACCTAGATATAGGCTCACATGAGCCTCACTAGGCCTCAGTTAAGCATGTAAAATCGACCAGCCTCATACAACTTCACAAGTTGATATGATCTTGTATTGTTGCTATCAATATAATAAACCCTTACATCCAATTCACGAGACTAATAAAGCATTGCCTAAATTCATCAATATTACAACCAAAGCGTGAGTTGAGTAGATGGTTGAGCCGTCAATGTCATCCTGTATTCATCTCATAATTCGTCACACTTATGAAAGTACCATGACGCGCATTAGGTCACAACAATGAAATTTATTTGTTAACGGTCATGACTACACCACATGTACTGTACATAATAAGTTTGAAAACTTGCCCCAACCTGTCTTGCCGTCTCGGGGTTGCTGCATGCGACTCGGCAAGTGTATCATGCAGCGAGCCCTCTTCCAAAGGGAGGACCGTGCTTGACTGATGACTGATGACGTCTCGTGCAAGGGATTAGGTGCAAACCAGAAAATCGGACGCGACGACCGGCCTCCTTGAGTGTGCACCCTCCCTAAAACACACAGGGTAAGGTGACGATCAACCACCAATATCCATGGAGATCGAGCCATCCAGGCCACTCACGTCAAGTAATGGGAATATGATGGCCTTGAAGAACGCCGCGGGTTTGTACAGCGAGCGCTTAAGAGCCTCATACAAATGCGGGTTGAGCTTGAGTGTGTCCTTCCGCGTCGAAGGTTGTTCTAAATCCACGCGCACAAGACCAAGGACGACGCCCTCGAGGTACACACGGGCCTGCGGCGGTTTCATATTTGAGATGAATATCCGCGTCGCTGCACGCGTAGCCTGCGGTGACCACTGCTCGGGCGAGGTGAGCGCGAGGATGCAAGCCCATGCTGGGAGGGAGGGGGTGATCTTGAACGTTTTGGAAGTGGGCCGGCACGGTAGCTGCGTAGGAGCTGGTCGACTCTGTGGCATCCACGAGGGTGAAAATATTATGCATAAGCTGACCATTGCTATAGCGTGAGGGAAATGAGGGGACGAGGGGACGGACTATGTGTAGACTTAGGCTACCTGGGGTCGAGGCCCTCAGCGGGATCGGGTGCTTCATCCTCACCAAGGGCCACTAATAGAGGTGAGCAGATAGTAAGGATCGCGTATAGACAAGGTGGGAACGAGGATCACCCCGCGCGATTGGAGAGAATGTATGATCAGACACGACAGCCCGCAGCTCCGCCCAGAGAATGATCGGGAGGAATGCGCTGATGTTGTCAACATTCCATGAGTAAGCGAGCCGAGAGGTGTTGAAAATTTTGCCGATTGTTGTTCTTTCCCGAGGCAGACTGAGAGATCAGCTCAGATGGCAGAGGCTAAGCCACAAGGGAAATAGTGTGGCCACGTTGCCTGGACAGCGACTTGAGCTGTCAGACTGCATTGACTCTCCGCAGAAAGTCCGTGGGCAGCCGCGGTGGAGCACGGCGAGACTGGTGACAAAGAAAACCCGCGCCAATACCTTACCTGCACCTTGTGATTTGATGACTGAAGCAAGTTCTCGACGGGTGGGGGTGCCCGCTTGGTCGACCAGTCACTGGTTGGGACGAGACAAACTAGAGAATTCCTCGTTGCATGGATTATCAAGGGAAGACATGGAGAGGGGAGAAGAAGAGTTCAATGGCGTGATTTTTTCTTTCGAGTTCATTTTATCATTTTTATGCACGTGACTTTACTGAAAAGGAAATGTCGACTTCATAGATTTTGTAAACTCGAACTCCTGCAATCCATCCACGCTTCTCCTAGGCCGTTGAACACCACGCGCTCTGGCAATCGGGCCCTGTCCAGCCACTGACACAAAGAGCCCCTCAAAATCCCCACACATACTCTCCATAAATTGGCATATACATTTCCTGTACCCCGATAGACCACGACCGCCCCTTTACTTGCCAAACCTGTCGTGACAATAATAAAATCGGATTCGGAGACACCAAGACGCCGCTCACGCTCTCGGGCTCAGATGGTGCATATATGGTTCACACAATGTCACAGTCGCCGCGTGTACGTCTGCAGACTGCACACCAGCTGCTTACCATGCCGGGAGAGGGTACATGCAGCGTCACGGTATGTACCTCGCGCGCCTCCTCCCGCAATACACCACATCGCCCAACAAGCCGCTATCGACGACAGACAGGCCGTTGCGACCGAATGACCTGTTGACGCTGTACCTCACGCCTCTGCTCCCCTAATAGACCACATGGCTGAACAAGCCGCTATCGACGACAGAGAGGGCGTTGCGACCGAACCAATTGTTAACGACGATTTCGACGACGATACTGCATGGATGGACGTTGACCTTACAGTGGACTCCGCTGTTTCGACGCGAGAGAAAAATTTGCTCGATGACATGCGATGGATGCTCGCGAATGTCAACATGCAGCAGTGTGATACTTGCCATGAGTGTGCTTTCGACCTCCGCAATTCCTCGCCGATCGAATGAATGTTCACGACTGAATCCCAGGGATACAGCGACTGGCTAACTTCTATGTAAATATGTAAGTAATCTTTTCGGTGCTGCAGTGAATGGATCTCTGGCTCAACGCTCACCAATCACTCCCGGGCCTGTGTAGCTTTGTTGACCGAGATATGCTCATGAGACATTTCGGACATGGTGTCGGCCACCTGAAATATGAGCGGCAACATGGAATAGAAACAGAGATCACAAGAGTAGAGAGCGATGATGATGATGACGACGACGACTCCGAGTCAGACATAGTCACGCATGCTCAAGAAGACAACGTTGCTGTTGATGTCGAAGAAGAAAGCCAGGGAGAATCAGACAGGGAGATGGATGCCGATGGTTATGATAGTGAAGATGAAATGATTGGGGACAGTGATAGTAACGGCGATAGTGATGACGCTGGATACACAAGCTTCTAGTAGTAACATGACTGCCGTAGAGGGGGACTCACACGCTCATACTGGGATTAAAAGCTCATGGTGACCATGTGAGTATTTCCTAAGATTGCGACACGAGTACAAGGGGGTAACATGCTCATCATGACCGTGTGAGTCTTAACTAAGATTTCGACATGAGAATGAGGGGGGTAGCAGCTCGTGGTGACCGTGTGAGTGTTATCCAAGATCGTGACAAGGGAACGATGGCTCGTGATGGGGTGTGAACGCTTACTGGCTTACATCATCCCGGCGAGCGCCGCACTGCCTCATGACTATTTCCCTGTTTTGCTGATGGTAGTAGCACAGGACGCTATCATTTACAGCGGTGATTCAGCGGTAAAATGTGCGTTGTAGTATGCTATGGGTCTTTCATGATTTCCAGGAATGGCTACCTTCTTCAAGTTCTTTGATCCGCCTTGAACAGTGTTACTAAAGTACTCCGAGTCGTCAAATGTAAATCCGCCCTGCACGGAACCTTTTGGCTTTCCCACCCCATTTGTGGTCGTCCGTACGGAAGTGACCTTGATTACGCTCTGAAGTTCAAATGAAGGTTGAAGCGCTGGCCTGATCTAGGAAACTTCGAGGTTTACAGTAACTGACGCCCTCACTGTCAATCAATTAATCAAGAGCAATCCGTTGATCGGAAGCCTATTAAATGGGTTAGCCGCTTATGGCGAGAGCTTACGGTTCGTAATTAATTGGTGCTACAGGCGCGGGCGCGGGAGAGCTTGGCATTAGGGCGGTTCAACTCGATCACACGGTCATCATCGCCGTGCAGGAGAGCGTGGTCGTAGTTTTCAGCCGTGCAAGCGCGACGTCTCACAACGTTGTTCCATCCAGGGGCCCAGAGCGATGCGTAATGGTAATACGAAAAACCGGTTTAATCTACGTTAATAGGGTTGATCAACGTTCATTCTACACAACTATTAAACCTTATAGTTATGTAGTTGTTGGATGGATGGCTTAGAGCGCCCATATAATATCCGAGGACATGGGGCTTGCACCTGGATCTGGTCTCAATATGGTTATCACCTGCAAGAACATACGTTTAGCGCATCCTCACAGACCTCACATCCCGTAACCAGTATGGACGTTAAGAGACGACAATTTGCAAGGCACGGTATCGGCGTGGTTTGTATTAGATACTAGTAGTATAGTATGGTACGGTAGTACTGTAACCCGACACTACGAAATCGAATAGACTGTTGAAATGCATTCGCTAATTGAAGCAAACCGAGCTTTGCTGTTTCATTTTTCCAGACACTGAACATATCCGTTGTTCAGCTGGAGAATGGGCATCCAACTACCATGCGAGACCTGGACAGTCCCGATCAATGTGATATGGTGAGGGGCGATGTGATTGTCCCCGATGTGATATCTCTGGTCGCTGTCGTCGTCCTTGTCCTTTGCAGTCTGGTAAATCCTGACATCAGTACCCTGGAGAAAATTGGGCAGTAGGATCAAAGATTCAAAATTACCTCCATGAACTTTAAAGTCTTCCTTGCGACATGCTTTGCGAATGTCTCAAGTGAAATTGTTTCTCTCGGCTGGGTTTGCTTTTGTATCGAGATTTGTTCGTTCCAGTCGAGATTTACATAACCACACCACTGAGAAGGGGCATACCTTTACCATCAGCTCCGGACTATGAACGCCAAAAATTGAACTTACATTGATACGAATCTGTGCGTGGGCTCTTGAGCCAACAGGTGCGGCTTCTTCTGCACCTCGAAGACGCATGCAATTACCCCCCGCAGCTTCCTTCAAAGGTAAACCGAGATCTCGGCCGTTCTTATGGATGAAGAAAATGGGGGGGTGTAGCTGCTCATGGTCAACCCAGCGCAGTTTGTCAGACGACTTCTTGGGAGCCCAGATTTTCTGCCGGATCACTGGACCCGTATCTTTGACCGCGTAGTCTACGACCCAGCCGTGCTGACCGGAAGTTGGACCAGGGGGAGGCGTGGCCAAAAATGCGCCGGTGCCAGCGACATCGGTCTCCAATTGAATCTGTCCCGGTTCCCTCCTCAACAGGGAGACGTGGTATTCGTCGGCAACCTGAGGATCAAACATCTGAGAGATGTATCCGTCTATGCAGAGGTCACCGTGACGTTGAACGTTCTGCTGCTGGTCCATGTGTAATGTTCGAGGCTAATCTAGACGTGAGATGGGAAGTAAGTGAGGAATGCGTCTTGGAAAATGGCCTCTTTTAATTGCTTGGGTGCCATTCCAGCGCCATTCGAGTATTCTAGCCAGCAGTAGCAGTTCTGTTGCGGCGTAAGGATGCGGTCAAGTTTTTTTTGTCATGCATTAGTTGATTGCTGGATGGCGCCTGAAAAGATAGAATGTAATAAATTACACACAATGCAAAAAGAAAACCTGCAAGCTGTAGTCCCAGCACCATGCATACATACAGTCGGCCTATTTCAACCGGACAGCAGTCAACACACTGCGAAAAGGAGATACAGTCAAAGACAGGATTATTTCGGAGCTAGAAGGAGTGACAATAGTTGAACATATGGTACCTCTTCACGTCAGAGGAGGGATAACCGCACTCGTAATGAACTCAACGTTCCATGCGACTCACCTTTTTTTTCGTCCGACGTCCGGCCACCTGGTCAAGGCGTCATTACTTTGGCCTTTTTTTGGGCAACCCAGATCCAGGATATTAATAGAGATGAAGACACGAGTGACTACAGGGAAGGGCCAAGAGTTAGGATAATCGGAGGTCGGACGAGTAGACGATCATGGGCCTGTCCCCGGGCGCCGTGTAAATCCGGCTTCGGCATTATTGCCCACGAATTGAGTCCTCGAAGGGTGGGAGGTCTTGGACATCCATACAGTAATCGGCTAATATGATAACTTGCAGGAGATAGGATGTGAAGACCGCCGCAGAATAGACGCACAGATACTAGTATTAAATAAGCGCGGGCCGGCGGGCTAGATCAGATTAAGGTGATACCGTGACCTCGGACGAACGGTTTCAAGTTCGCCCTGGTTTCCATCTCTTCTCTAGCAACATGTCTTTTCTCTCCCATCTCGTCGAACGCCTCCCAGAGGGCATACAGCGTACAGAAGACACAATCATAGGTCCGTCCTTTCATTCATTCTTCTCAGACTATTTTGGCGTTCTAACTGGCACCGCAGGGATTTTGGACCCGAATAGTGAGATCTAAGCTATAGCCGTTTCACTCTTCTCTTATCCTAAGAATAGGAAGGCATGACACTCCAGAAGAAAAACTTAATGACGATATACGTGCACAGATCAACGCGAGTCATCGCTTCCAAAGCTTTGCGGCCGAACGACAGAACAACTTTATCAAGTGGTGTGTACCACTCCGTCAGCAAAACTACGTTTTCTCACGCGCTACACTCGTGCTATCTCCAGGCACATAGATGGTCATGACTACTTTTATGCGCTCTCGGAGATGCTGGACAGTGCCAGGGAGTGTATCTTTATCTTGGTATGCGTACCCCTCGCATTTATATCGGTCGTTCGTGTGACACTCGTCAAGGACTGGTGGTTGACCCCCGAGCTCTATCTACGCCGTCCACCTGCGTATCATCCAGAGTGGCGTCTTGACAGGGTTCTTCAGCGCAAGGCCCAGCAAGGTGTGAGAATTTATGTCGTCGTTTATAAGGAGGTACGTATCTGCTGTACTACCATCGTGATGCGCCACCAAACTCTAAGCTACAAAAGGTTACCCAAACTATGAGTATGAGCTCGGACCACACAAAGGTAAAGATTCTGCGCTATTATCTCACGCGCACACGTCCAACGCCCTCTACTTCCAGAAAGCACTTGAGGCTCTCCATCCTAACATTGCGTGCATGCGCCACCCAGATCATATTGGGTCTAAAGGTGTGTGGGTTCACTTCAACTCGGCCGATGTGCTGATTTGGTAGATGATGTCGAGTTTTGGTCTCATCACGAGAAAGTCGTTGTCGTCGACAATCATCGCGCGTGTATTGGCGGTCTTGACATTTGTTTTGGCCGCTGGGACACCCAGAATCATCCCCTTGCCGATGCGCACCCGACCGATTTCTCGCGCACCCTTTTTCCTGGCCAGGATTACAACAATGCGCGCATCACAGACTTCCAGAATGTGAGCAGTTACGTGAGTGAAACGATTTCTGTGCTGGAATCTCCCCGCATGCCGTGGCACGACGTATGTCTATTGGTATTTTCTTTCCTCAGCGGAGGTTGAGACACAGGTTCAGGTGCACATGACCATCGATGGCCCCGTTGTTCTTGACATCGTGCAGCACTTCGTTGAACGGTGGAATGAGGTCAAACATCGCAAGGTGAGCAATTTCATCCCCAAGAATTACCTTGTCGCCCACTGAAGTGCATCCCGTATTAGTATAAAGATGATCGGTTGGTCTCTTTCTTTCATCTCATATCTTCTTCTGACCACTCCATTGAAAGCCGCTACGATTGGCTTGCCTTCCCACACAACATCGAAGCCGCTCCATACGAGGCAATCGCACGCCACCCACACCGTGAGCTATGGCATCGCATCGGTCGCCGGTTTAGGGAGCGTTTCCATCGCCTGCACCAGGACAGAGAACGTGCATATGAGCCTGATGACGAGTTTTACTCGAGGCCGCCTTATGGATCGTGCCGTGTGCAGGTCGTTCGGAGCGTCAGCGACTGGAGCCATGGCGTTTTGACGGAACATAGCATCCAGAACGCTTGTAAGAGAGACACCTGCTGTATACTGGTGTGGACTAACAACGAGTGACAGATATACAACTGATTCGGGAGGCGAATCATTTCATTTACATTGGTACGTTGTCCCGGGTTGGGTCCGTGTATCTGCGAGTCTAAACATTTCTTTTAGAGAACCAGTTCTTGTAAGCTCCCCCTCAAATTCTTGAGGAGTTTTATTACTGATTCGGGCTTCAAGCATATCGAACACGGGGAATGAAGGGCCCGTGAGAAACCAGATTGCCGCCGCTCTTGTCGAGAGGATTATTGCCGCTGCGAGGTCCGGAACGAAATTCAAGGTGATTAATCATCTTCGGCCTTGTTTAGAGTACCTCTAATACGTGCCCATTCTTACATAGGTCATTGTGGTTATACCAGAACTTCCTGGGTTTGCAGGTGACGTGAAGAGTGAGACTTCGCTCAAGACCATCATGGCCGCACAATATCGTACTATCAATCGCGGCGGTAAAAGCATTTTTGAGGAGCTCCGTAAAGCGCGGTTAAATCCGTAAGTGCTACGTAGTCACACTTACGATCACTTTTCTCGACGAAGAAGGCCACCTTTAGTGATGATTACATTCGGTTCTACCATCTACGCGTATATGACCGAATCAATGCTCCTATGAGTAGGCGGTTCCTCATGCTCATATATTTAATATTTCTAATACATTGGTTAAAGACACACTTATTGCCCAGATGGAGGCCAACTCGGGTGTCAAGTTCAACCAGGCGCAGGTCGCGCTCGCGCGACAGTGGATTGGCGATTCGGCTAATCCTGGCGCGCCGACCGAAGTCGCGATCAAACTACCCGAGCCAACGACCGAAGGTATTATCCTCAGCAAAAAGACGGAGGTAAAGACAGAGAAATACCAAATGCCTCGCCTGTATAGCGATGCCGTCGCCATGATTGAACAGTTTGAGAGTGGTGCAAATGCCCTCGTTGGGAGGCGGCATGACGCCGTCGCTGACACGGTCGGGCAACATGCGTTACAGGATGAAACCCGGCTTGCAGATGAGCAATGGTTGGGAAGCGAGGAAGAGGAGCTCAATTCGTATGTGATCTTCTGACCTTACGATGAACTGTGCTTACATGTCTCACGCTGGACAGATACGTTTCTGAGCTATCCTATATTCACACCAAGCTCATGATCGTTGATGATCGCCGAGTTATAGTACGCATCCCACTTCATTCTGCTCAATGGTATGGTGACCTTTTCGTACTTCAGATGGGTTCAGCCAACTTCAATGATCGTAGTCAGAGGGTGCGTAACGCTAGGATCTGTGAGTAACGATCGGTGTTTGGCTCATGCGTCGACTGCAAGGGCGACGGTGACTCCGAGATCGCTCTTGTCGTTGAGGATGAAGATTTCATTCGAAGTACAATGGATGGACACCCGTACAGAGCGGGCCGCTTCGCCGCGACCTTGCGGCGCAAACTCTTCCGCCGTGCGTATTCGCCGTCACACAAGTAGAGCTCATTTCCCGATATAGGCCGCGCCGCGTTCTTGCAGAGCATCTCGGCTTGATCCCCCCGCAGAACGTGACATCACGCCACGAACATGTCACCACGTTCATGCGTGCTGCGCCGGTGGCGAATGAGGACGAGACGTATATAGAGGACGATGCCCGTGTGGCGGACCCGTTGTCCAATGATTTTCTGAGTCTGTTGAACACGACCGCCAGAGTGAATCGTGAGGTTTTCACGGAGCTCTTCCGTCCAATACCAACCAACCTGGTGCATAACTGGAACGCGTATGAGGTAAGTGCGCGCAGCTGCCAATTTAAATCTTTGCACTTAGTGGCCCAACGCCACGACCGTGTAGATATATAAGCCAAAAGTCAAGGTGGGCCATGTCGTCCCTGGTATACCGCTCCACCGCGTGAAGGAGCGCCTAGCGCTCGTGCGTGGATCAATCGTCGAAGCACCGCTTGTGCGTTGTCACCGTTTATTTTCCCCGTCCGTGGTGGTTCTGACATAGAGAATTACAGGACTTTCTGATTGACGAGAAGGAGTTCGTGGAGGGACCAGAATGGACCAAACTCAATCCCACGCTTCCAATCTATATCTGAACGTGAAAGGTGGAGGAAATGACAATGTCCGAGGAATGTGAAATAAACACGAGGAAGTGGGAAAAAATGGATGAGATGTATTCTGTCGTTGCCTGGCTTGTAATCCCCTCGAAAGTAGGGTGGCTCCACGCTGTCTAAATAGACCATTCTTAGCTTGCTTCCCTTGAACCCTCATCTAACCGATGAAGGCAATGGGGGTCCCAGCCTGAGAAGATCTTTTGCATCAAGGTTATGATTAAAATGACCGTGAACACATAAAAGGATTGTCTACTCCCATGAAAACTGCAACTCACTTGTCGGCACTTCAACGTTAGGTCCTTGTTTCGACGCCCAGTTCGTCCTCAGCCTCTCGTCGTGAATAACGATTACAGGTCCGGAGTTGCCACCCAACATCCGCCATTTTGCCGTAGATAAAGTGGCCATCAATCGTGAGTGCTTTTCGCCCCATTCTCTCTCCATAAAACTTGTTAAATATTTCTCAGAATCCAGTGCATTCATTGAGAGCCGCTCGCCATGCCTGAACCATCTCCCTCGACAGAAACGGCCGTTGACACTGGTACAAGTACTGGTAACCGAGATGAGCCAGGGCCCAGTGGCCCGGCCCGCACACCCGGCACGCGTACACCGCGTCGGGTTCAATGGGCGGCTGCAGTCGACGAGGACGAGGACGACGGTGATCACCATGGACTGGAGGCAGTCGAAGAAAGCGACGGTGATCGTCATGAACTAGATCAAGCCGGACTCGACGTATGTATGTTTTTCGTACCCTTTAAATTTTTACTCACAGTTTTTGTTCTTCTTCACAGCCTGCTGCCTTTCGAACGCTTACTCATGCCCTCGAACGTCATCATCGCTCAAATTCTGCCTCGCCGCTTCTGACTCGGACCGGCTCTGTTCCTGCCCAACAGTCCAGCCAGTCTCAATCATCTACACCATCCTCGGCAGAGTCGTCCGGGCCAGCTTCTCCTAAACGCCCCTCATCTAGCATCAATCTCCCCGGCGAGGCATTTATCGAACCTCATGAACGTGCAGGTCTCCCAGTGTTGCGCTCTGAACATGAG
Organism: Russula aff. rugulosa BPL654; assembly: GCA_022496225.1. Taxonomy (NCBI): domain Eukaryota; kingdom Fungi; phylum Basidiomycota; class Agaricomycetes; order Russulales; family Russulaceae; genus Russula; species Russula aff. rugulosa BPL654. Next base: position 195,599 of record WTXE01000025.1, on the reverse strand, counting down.
GATGCATTCTCTGACAGCGAAGTGCGCGCCGCCCATGTTGTCCGTGCGCACTCCAGGAAACCATTCAAGTTCTCAAAACATTTCTTTCGCCGCCGACGCCCCCGTGCCATCAAAGAACGGCGTGACAACGAAGGTATAGATCGTGAGGAAGCGATCGATACGTCCTCTCCAATGACGCGAATGCACGGAGGTGGCATACTTGCCGCCCTGCTTGCTTTATACGACCACGACCACGACCGGGACTCTGACATGGCGTCGGTGTCAGACAAAATAACAGACCCCGGCAGCTCTGGGACTCGGACCCCAGACGGCGTGCATACCGCAGCCCACTCTTTGCTTGATCTTGCCTCGGCGTCGGGGAAGCGGCTAGCGACGGCATCCAAGGCCTTACACGTGCCCGAACCACGTCCTCGGAGGGAACGCAATGCTGCCGGAGTCTGGGGCCCACTGATCGCCAGCACGACAGGCACATTCGTGGGTGTGACGGCGCCAACTCACAGCACTATTGCCCCAGATGTCAAGCGGTCTGGGTACCGTCTCTCCCGGTGGGTACATTGACCTTTTTTTTTTTTTGATAAGCTTTTCACTCAAGCTGAGATACTTTCGAAGATACTCTCTGGAAAATAACATTCCCAGGGCTTCGACGGTTTTTCCTTTGCAAAGGTCGCGAAGCATGTTATTTGAAGCAGGCACGCAACATCATCAGTCACCCACTTCCTCGTCACAAACAAACACTCCTCCCAATGCCCACCCTGACCATTCTGCACGCGGTCTGCCACCACACCATGGTCATCATACAGGATGGATGGAAAACTTGCGTGATCTATCTAAGCTGCATTGGTATCGTCATGCTGGCTCTCCCCCGGATGCACATCACGATGCGACAGAAAGCGAAGGTGTTCATGAGAAGGGTTACCATAGCACTGACACAGAGGTCGAGGGGAAACGAGATGTGAACACCTGGAGACGAGAGAGGAAAAAGCGACGACGTAAAGCTGAGATTTACGTGAGCTTTGCTGTTCCTTCCCATTACACAGCATTGACTCAGGGGTCCCGCAGATTACTCGACACATTTCATCTCTTATCTCCCGGCAGACGTTTATTCTGAAGCTAGCGCGCGCTATGATGATGTTCGGTGGTCCGACGCATCGCCTCCAAGCCCAGATACAGAGCACTGCGCGCGTCCTCGAGATCTCGCTCTCATGCCTGTACCTCCCGGATGTGATGTTGGTAGCGTTTGATGACGACGTTACAAGCACAAGCAGCGTCAAGCTGATACGCCAAGGCTCAGCGCTGGACCTTGGCAAGTTACAAGATGCGCACAAGGTATACTGGCGTGTACGTGTTTATCTATAGCGAGATTCTGAAGGCAGCTGAGGTGTCAGATTGCAGGTTATACACGATGACATCTCAGTCACAGAAGCGTCTGCCGCGCTGGATGCGCTCATGCTTTCAAAGCCCCTATACTCTCCTCTCCAGCTCATTTTTTTCGGGGGGATGGCATCCGCCTCAATCTGTAGTGTATCGTTTAACGGCTCGTTAGTCGACAGTCTCATTTCGTTCCCACTGGGTGCACTGCTCGTCTCCGTTCAGATATTATCGGTTAGAAACGAACTGTACTCCAACGTATTTGAGTACGTTGCTATTTTTCTTCTGCCCATACCTTTTGTGACCGCACGACATAGGATCACAATCGCGACTTTGTTGAGCTTCCTCTCTGGTGCCCTGGCCCAGACTCATAAATTCTGCTACTCCGCTGTCGCATCATCGTCGGTTGTCCTCATTCTTCCGTAGGTAACTCTTTCGCCTCATCGCTTAGATTCCCAAGTAAACCTATTCCTCCGCTAAGGGCTTTATCGTGCTCTGTGGCTCTCTTGAGCTTTCTTCCCGCAACATTGTCGCTGGGGCTGTGCGCCTTTGCTATGCCCTCATGTACTCACTCTTCCTTGGTTTCGGACTCGCAATCGGTGCCGAATTCTATGAGAAAATGACAGGCCTCCCAATTTTTGGGCCAGAGGACTATCTGTGCGCGAGCAGCCACAGTAACGCGCCGTGGTATAGAAAGACGCCTTCGCAATACTGGGGTGAGCCAGCCCGCCTCTCTCTTCCGCTAGGCTGGAATGAGTCTGATATTCGCTCCTTGCCCACAGCATTCCTGACCGTACCCATGTATTCACTGTTCCTCAGTTTGCGCAACCAAGCGCCATGGTACCGCAAGGAGCTTGTGAGTTGATCATGCTTAGATGATGAGGGTATACAAAGTCAGGAACTCGAAAATAGGCTGTCCTCGTGGCAATTGCTTGTGTTGGTTGGGTCACCAATCACTTTGTCGGCACTAGGTTCCCAAATCAGAGCGAGATCAGTGCCGCGGTTGGGTCGGTGCTCCTCCTCACTTCCCCGGTTCCTCGTTGTTTGACTATCCAACGGGCGTACAGTGCATTCGCCGTGGCGTCATCGCGAACATATACGGTCGTTTCTTCCGGGGGAATGCCTTTGCCGTCATGGTAAGGGAATCTATCTGTGTTTGATGGCGTTGTCCTAAAATAAGCTGAATCGGGTATAACCGGCACGTTCCCAACAACCCGAAATCCCAAATCCCAAATCAATCAGATCACAGGCATATTATTTCAACTGCCGTCTGGCCTCGGTAGCGGCGGCTTGCTCCATTTTGCATCTCAACAAGCCTCCGGCAGCTCCTCATCCACATCGTATCTGACCGGGTTTCAAGTCGCCCTGCAGCTTATTTCAGTCTCCGTCGGGCTGACCGTCGGACTCAGTATCTCGCTCGTCCTCGTTTTCCCCATCCAGTCGCGGAAGCGAAAGAGCGGCGTATTTAGCCTCTAAATATATATTTTTCTTCGATCCCAATAAATTTTTGTGTTTCATCATCCGTACATCCATACATCCATACATACCCCATCCATCCATCCATCCATCCATCATCTTCCTTATCTTAAATTTACGTGATGATTGATTGTGTTACGTCGAAGAATTCATTCACCGTAATTAATCCGTAAATGTCGTGATCATGGTCTGTTTCATTACTGTATCGATTTCGCCCCGTCTGGCCCTCGCGTAACACTCGTAGAAACTACTGTAGCCGACTTTCTCTATTATCAACTGCGTCGATGATGCAGCCCTCATTTTTGTACTCGCCTAACGTTATTTCTCAGGGAAGTCTATGTTGTTCGGGCAGGTACGGTACTCTAGCCACGGCAGGCTTTTTTTTTTTTGCCAGTGAGGCCATGAGACCTTGTCTCGCTCGAGCTACCCTCGTGCATCATGATGTAAATGACGCAAATTTCGTGTGGCGTTTTATTCGATGGGCTTTGAGGGGTTTATCGAACACTCTAAGGTAATCAGCCCATCACTGTCGTGGACGCAGCACAGGTCTTCTACGGTCAAATGAACCCGAACGTAAAATCCCGTTGTTAACGTTATAGTTATCTTGGCAAGGTAGATTGCCCTCAGGACCCAAAACAATTGCCCATGTAAAAGGCTAGAATTGCACGAGGTAATAAGTCCAACCATAGATATAATAAACCAATTGTGAACAAAGTGAGAGGGGGCGGGGTATATACCGGTCAACGGGCACATCGTAGGGAAAGAGTACAACGCTGCGAGAGTCGGGATGCCAACCCCCCCATGCGGTGTCCAGACACCGCCGTGAACCGAGGAAATCGTAAAATGACGTAGTGAAGATTAAGAGGTGTGAGGTCAGGATTGCCAATATGGCGAGAAGAGGGGCACAGAAACTACACATTTGGTAGATTTGAGGCAAGGAAGACGACTTTGGGCGTGGACCGACAAGAAAATGAAGGGGTTTAAATTTTCAGGACCTCAGTCAAGCAAATCTGTAACTAGTGAAGGGAGCCAGGAAAGGGTGTAGGAAATTACATAGTTACAAAATGGGGTTACAAATCGCCAGAATCAAAGGGGCGATCACCTGAAAAAAGGGAGAAAAGACTGGTGCTTAGTGTGTTCCTCCGTAGGCATCCTCCTCTGCCATGCCGCTATACTGGCTCTCCAGCGTGATACGCTTCTTGTTGTCATCTAACCCCTCTTCTGTATGCGGAAAGGGAGGTTGATATAGCGTACGCATACCACCTTGGGCGCCAACACCAGCATAGGTTGGGGATGGGACGGTTGGTCCCGTGGCGATGCCTGCACCTCCAGCAGCACGACGCTCGGCATACGCGCGCAGCATATCATCTGGGGACATCACATTTGCGGGCATGGCTTGCATTGGCATAAAGCTTGACATGGCAGAGGCGGGCTCGGGGCTGTGCGGGCTGTGAGTTGGGGATGGGATAGCCGGGAAAGTTGTGGACTGAGCGGAGAAAAGGAGTTCAGGCTCTTCTCCTCCAGCCGTGGGGGAGGGATCTCCAGTGCGCATCACTAGAAACAGAAGATCGAACCGAGAATAAGAAAGGCGAAAAGGAAAGACACGCACAACGAAGAGCAGGCATGACTGCATCAACACTCGAGAAGGGTTTGGTATCCTTTCCTGCAAGATGTGCTTGGATATCCTCTATGCTGAGGGTCTCGGGGCCATTGGTCTGCGTAGGCGACAAGGATTCATGGTCCGAGTTGAGTGTGGGGGTCTGTGAACCCTCCCATCTGCGATCTGGGAGGGGTGGAATGATGGCAGTGTGGAAGGCGCGACTGGTGACGGTACGGCGGCTTTCCGAAGTCGGGCGCACATCAGGGGCGAAAGATACGCGCGAGACGCGCTCAGCCAAGATCTGACTGGTTGCGAGAGAAGAGCGGAGCTGTGCGGTACCATTGCTCGCACCGGGTAGGACGGTACGAGTCCTTGCACCAATACCTGCCTGACCGCCTTCGACGATAGAGGAGGCGGGGCGAATATTACCAAAGGAAAAGGATGAGGTGCGGTTGCTTGGGTCGCCTGCAATGCTACCGCGGATAGCGGCCTGTGCGCCGGCGACAGAGATGGGTTTCCAGTCGGTAGAGATAGTACTCATGCGCCTGTCGACAGCCTCGCTCCACCGCTTACGCTTCTCTTTACCAGACTGGCGTCTCAACTTGACAAAGGCGGCAATGGCGATGCCTATGATGAGAAGAAGAGGGATGACAACTGCGGCGGCAACTTTGCCCCCGGAGGTATGGTTGTCGGTGAAGGGGCCATTGTTCACGACAGTAACGGCACCATCGGGCTTGGAGGTGTCAGCGCTAGCAGGAGCGCCAGAGGAAGGAGTTTGATATGTGACGGTAAAGATAGGGCCAGGAGGAAAGGCGGCTTGGAAAGCCGGGGTATTAGCAGGGACGATAGAGAACTGGAGATTGACGGAACTGGTGGAGTTCCACCACTTTGGTTGAAAACTAGTCTGGTAGGAACCGGAGGGAAAATAGACATTATGCCAGATGTGGATGCAGGGGTCGAGAGCGCCAGGGGCATAGAGGTATATGTCAACGTAGCTTGTAGTGAGACAAGACGGGTCCCAGGCGATATCGATAGGTGTAGAGTATGGTAAAGACTGAGAGACGGTCGGAGATTTGTAGAACCCGCCAGTGCTGCAAGCTAAAAAGAAAGGGACTGGTGAAAAAAGTATGGGACGCGGAGAAAAAAAAGACATACACGAGTTGGCGCGTTTCTGAGGCGTACGAATATGAGCGAACGCCCCGCCCCGCCTACCGCTGTGAGAATCAACCATGTTGACCATAGAAAAGAAAGGAAGGTGACCGCTAGACAAGCGGATGGAAGGGAAAGGGAGGGAGAGGGGAAGGGGGGGGGGAGAGAGAATAAAGAAAAAAAAGGCAAGATAAATTGTCTCGGACGAGGCGAGAAAAGGCCGCAAGAGCGAGCACAACGTAGTGACGTTGCTTATGTCACCCGCGGATCTGCGGAGTTTCGGAGTTTAGGCCCTGTCATGTGTGGGAATGTCTAAATGTCCACTAATCGGAAAAGCACGGCCCGTTATGATGGACAGGGCAGACTCTGCCGACCATGTTCTCCGCTCCCTGAAGATAATATCCGACAGGATGTACACAGCAGAGGACTCTCTCGCCTCCATCAAGGCTTCCGAGGATTGGGAGAACAACCTTGATGCCAAGAACCGTCATGGCTTGGGCGACATTCCGCAACCTTCCAACTCCTCGGCTGAATCGTCTCAAGGCCTCCGCATCTTCACTTCCTCCTTTCAACGTTACAACTTCCCTTGAGACTTCCTCGTCATCCGGTACCCCTCTTGTCGTCCCTCCCGGTCCACTCAGTAATACCGCATTTGAAACCGACAAGAGTGCAGTATACGAGCTTCGTCTCGTGAAGGCTCAGGTTAGCGACGTCGTTCGCGTCTGTGATGCCGTCGCCCATGATGACCTGTCCCATAGGATCACCGTCCCCGTGCAAGGTGCCTTCATGGTCCAAGTCAGGGATGTCATCAATCGAATGGTTGATAAACTCGTTCAGTTTGCAAAAGGGGTCACCCGTGTCTCGCAGGTGTTCGATACATTTTGGCGGATATGCATCCATGGACGGTGTCCAGGGTACCTGGGCCGATCTGATCATCAACTTGAACGTGAGTTTGGTCTTCTTCCGTTATCTTACCCTTGTTTAATGCTATCCCCGAACTGTTTGATATTTCTCCGTGTAGAAAATGGCGAGCAATATAACGAAAAAGATGCGCACGATTTCGGAGGTCACCAGCGCGGTCGCAATGGGCGACTTGTCCAAGCGAGTCCAAGTCGACGCACAGCGTGAGATGCTCGAAGTAAAGATCACGGTTAGTACGATGGTGAACCAACTATCAACGTTGGCTGATGAGGTTACGCGTGTTTCTCTACAAGTCGGAACCGAGGGTATCCTGGGCGGACAAGCCACTGTCCCACATGTGCAAGGTATCTGGAAGTATGTAAGGTCAACCTTGCATTACCTCGCAAGTGGTATGGCTAATCGGGTCTACAGGTGCTGACCGACAACGTAAATTTAATGGCAATGAACATGACGGACCAAGTGCGCTCGATCGCCGAGGTAGCCAACTTGGGCCGTAACGAGCGGAGATCTGCCAAGGCTGTCGAAGTTGACGTACGCGGTGAACTCCTCGATCTGAACAAAACCGTTAATGGGATGACCGAGAGCTTGAGCGACATTGTCACTCGTGTGGTGCACGAGGTCGGAACAGAGGTCTTCTGGGCCCTGGGCAAACGTACTGCAAACGTGACAAACGTCGGCGGTGCATGGAAGGTTTGTTTTGTGCCTTTTTCAGAAAACTTCTTTCGATAGCAGTAATGTCAACTTTTTCTGACCCCAGGACTTGACGGACTGTGTGAACGTGATGGCAGCTAATGCGAGTTGCACAACTTGCACGCATGACTTTTCTCATAGAGGAATTGTAGTTGACTTCACAAGCGCGTACTTTCGCCATGGCGACGGTAGGTACAGTAACGGTTCATGGCCTGGATAATGACGTAATGTCGATGCCTTATCAGACGGCTGTTGCTCGGGGAGATCTGACGCAAAAGGTGATCGGATTGTCTGTGTCTGGAGAATATCTGCACTTGGTGAATACAATTTGGTGAATACAATCAACGACTTGGGATTTTTTCGCTTTAGAGATGAAGAAGGTGCACTTGAAGTGGATACCCAAGGCAATTTAGGTGTGCAGGCCGAAGTCGGCAACGCCCAAGGATCTGGCGAGAAATCACGTAAGTGACCCTCACTTTCAAGTCCAGATAGTACCGTATTGACCCGAAATCATTGCCAAAGAATGTCAGTCAACACCATGGCCAGCAACTTGACCGACCAAGTTCGAGCCTTCGCCCAGATATCGTCAGCCCCAATAACAGTGACTTCGTGCGCTTTATCACCGTCGAAGCTAGCGGTGAGACCCTTTGAAGACACAAGTCAATCGGATGTTTCCAATCTGCGCGACAACATCACGAACGCTATCTCCAGAGAAGCCGCACAGCTCGTAAACCGTAGAAAATCTGAGCCACAGTACTTGGCTACGTTGCCCACGAGATAAACTAAGTTCCACCGGAACTCCTCCCTCATTCGTTCTCTAAGTCAACCTGGGCCCCGATGAATATTATCATTGGGATGGCTGAGATCTCTCTGGAAAGCGAGCTGAACAGATCACAACAGGAGAATTGGTTACACGTCCAAAGCCTTGCGCGGTATTATCTGTTGATCATCAACGATCTCTCGGATATCCAAAGCGTAAGTGCCACAGGAAGCATTTCCCGACTCATTTGTTGACAAACGTCCGGTAAGTTGAAACTGGTCGGTTCAACGGATCGGACGTTTGTCAAGCAAGTTTCCTTCTCATTCCGGCAGACCGTCTCGGTATTCTCAAGACTCTGGTCGTCCGCATGGCCGGTAAAAGAGTCGACCTCATCTACGACGTTGATCCAGACATCCCCGACCAGCTCATCGGTGATTTCCTACGCCTTCAACAAGTCATCACGAAGTTAGTAAGAAATGCTATCGAGTTCACCCCCAACAAAGGCCACGTCTCACTCAGTCGCCGTCGCCTCGCCGTCGATCAGTCCACTGTGACCCTAGAGGTTTGCGTCTCGAAAAACTGGATTAGCATCGCCAAAGACCGGTTGAACATGATCTCTGATGCCTTTAGCCTTTGCACAGGCGGACTGTTCGACGATTAGAGTGCGTGCCGCCTCATACATCTGCTCCTCAGCCAACAAACCTGATTATTATTTTTTAATAAAGGAACCCAGAGGCGTGGGTCTAGGGCTATCCATCTCGAAGTACCTCGTTTCCCTTATGGGCGGGAGTATGTGGATCGAAAGCGTGGCCGGCGAGGGGGCAAGTTTTTCTTCTCACGATCATGTCCCAAATCGGACACCTGTCTATGGACGCGACGCTGGCCAAGACGATGTCTTTTTGGAATCGGAACATCTTATTCGTTGATACACAATGCGACCGCACAGGAGTGGTGGATCGGATTCAGGAGCTCAGACTCATGTCGTACGTGATCCACGATTCGCTGGAGGTCGCGGACAATGCGACATGTCCGCACATCGACATCATCCTCGTCGATTAACTTAGCGTGGTATGTTACAATGACATTTTCTAGACGTTCCCCTTCATGGACTTGGCATGACAGGCCGAAACGATCCGCGAGTACGAGCGTTTAGGGCAGATTCCCATCGTTTTATAGGCGCCAGTGTGTTCCGTATTGCGCACTCTCTGGGTACCTTGCGCTGACAGCGGTGTTCGCCAGGACCTTCCTCGCTTGAATGGTACGTAGCGGTAACTCACTGGATAGCGCTGGCTGATAGACTATCTTTGTTAATCCGCACCATCACAGTGGAGTGGTGTTACGGGGTAACGGCGCCCTTGAGCGGCCAAGACCTCGCATCAGTGCTCATCCCTTTTTTCAAGTCTAGTCCCGTAGCGCCAACGAACGACGTGAAATTTGATATCCTATTCGCTGAAGACAACCTCGTGTACCAGAAGGTGGTTATCAAGATCCTCCTGAAGTACGGGCACACAGTCGAGATTGCGGAGAACGGGTCGCTTGCTGTGGACGCGTTCAAAGCGCGGGCTACACAAAATCGGCCGTTTGACATCATACTCGTGCGTATGGCAAGCCTTTGCTCTTGCGTGCCTGAAGTAAACCGATTACTGTACCCGACACGCCGCAGATGAATGATTCTTTGCATATTATGGACGGCATGGAGGCGACAAAGTTGATCCGCACGTATGAGACGCACAATAACCTCACGCCAACGTCCATTATTGCCGTAACAGCGCACACAGGCCGGTACGTATTCCTTCCATGCTAAAGTGGCGGTGGGATTTGTGACGTTTCGTGCGACGTTTTTCAGTGATTGGTGATAGGGAGCGATTTCTTGATGCGGGCATGGTGAGTTACGCTTTTTTTCAGTTGATGGATGGCAAATACTGATACGTGATAGGATGACCACAGTGATTGACGGATATGAGTGCGGAGCCTGTACGTCGTGGTGACCATCTGAACTTAATCGCCAAGTTTGCCAACGAGCAAGCGAGGCAGCGAGGACATCCTATCCCTGTGGATGTCTCATGTGTGTGTGTAGTCCTCCTGTCCACGTCAATTACCCTAGGGGTTGCACCTACGGTATACTTCATTCATCCCCACCCAACCTTCGGAGCTGTCTGGCAGTTGGCCCCGAAGGGGTCCTCATGGCCGCAGCCCAAGCAAAATGATATGAGTTGTGTCCCATGCTAGTGATGAACGTGTATCAACGAGACGAGCTGCGTACCGGACAATCCATTCTCAGTGACCACGTGTTTCGTAATAATTTTTGGCTGATCGATGACTAAGCGAAGCAAGCTGAGTACAGTACACATTCAAATTATTCCAGTCAAAGGTTACAGTAGTGGTATAAAGTAAGTTAATCCAAGGTACTCTCTGGCGATGTCTCTAGCGCTTCAAACTCGGGTCAACTCCCGCCTTGTTTGCGCATACGGTTACACCCGTCGTTTCTGCTCATCGTCTACCAGCCCAGGCTGGCGACATGTGACGAAACCTTTTTTTCACTGCTACCGCAGTACCGAACACATCCACATTTCCGCTCGTGACGCCCAGCAGAGGAGTAAAATGCGATGCGAAGGTGCACAGCGCCGCGAGCGATACGCACCATTAAGTTGCACCTGCGAAGATCACATTGATCATGATTGGTGACTATGCATGTCGATAGAGGGAACCGCTCACCTGCAGTGCCTAAGAAAACCATAGGCCCCACGAGGTCCTGCATTCGAGCTCTATAGTGGTCTATGGTTGGTGGTTGACGTGGGAACATAGGCGGAGCCAATTCCCATGACCGAAACTCCTCTTCATACTCGCGCCACGCGTCGCCGATTGCAATTCGGGCTCCCGAGGTGACCTGATTCAGATCAAGGCCAAAGCGTAGCGTTTCTAATGTGTCCCATAGGAATTCGGCGCGTGTTTTGTCGACGCCTGGGAGGAGCGGCACCACCCCCGTCAGAACATCCACAATGGCCAGCAGATTACCGTCACGGAGGATCTCCTCGTCCGAGAGGGATGCCAAGTTCGGGCGCTCGGTTTCCATCAGTCCCTGCAACACCTTGCGTAGCTCCGCGATGCGCAACGCCTTTGTCGTCGCCTGCGAGAAGACCCGCCGCATGTCCTTGACCACCACCCGCACGCTGAGCGCTGCGGTACAGCGCGCAACCAGTGCGACTGCAGGGTCACGCGAACCTTTGAGCGCACGGAGCGAATCCAGCGTTGCCTCGCCGAACATATGATCCCATTGTGGTACATGGATGGCGTCAAACCAACGCACGATGTGCCATAAAGCGTCGACGCACACGGTTGGGGCGTGCAACTGCGTCTTAAGTAGATGGCCGATGCGATGTCCGAGTTGTATATCGGAAGCATGTAAGAGAGTGTAGAGCGTTATCGAGGAGGGAGTAAGCTGTGGAGGATCGGATGTGATCGCTACTGGTCCAAGGAAACCTGGGATGCCCGCAATGAAGGACTCGAGTTCGGATGTCTCACGGAGAGACTTCAATGTCCAGCTCATTGAAAAGGCGTCAAGCTCTGAAGCTGCACCGATTGCGGACTTCTCAAGGTCATACCGCAACCCCCCAATAAGTCGCTCTTTGCACTTGCCCACATACTCTTTTAGGTTCATACGCCTCGACGTCCATTTTGGAGAAATGATCTCGGATATGCGTCTAAAACCGGAAAGGAAAGTGAATTGAATCGCCTGTACGAAACGCCAAAGTGGACCCGACATTGGTGTCACATAGGGACAATCGCGATAATAGAGGGGAAATACGGTGAACACCACGTATATCTTGACGCCGATGAAGACAAAACTCAAAAGGATCCACGCCAGGATACGGTTGATTTGGAAGAGAAATTCGATAAGGCCGGCGAAGAAAAGGAAGACTGAGGCGTGGAGGAGAAATGGTACAGCAGTCGCAATGGTACCAAGCCGGAAACGGAGTACGCCTTGAAACAAATAAGTGCGCACTCGCGCCCGGCGTTGCAGAGATGATGGAATTTGTGTGGTCAAGAGATACTTGCGGGCCCATTGTTGGACGAGGGTAGCAGCAAGAGCGCACGAGACGCTTAGGGTGAGGCTAAGAAACCAGAGGATGTTGACCCGCAGCATGGACGCGGGAACGTGGAAGCTTGGTAATGAAAAGGGGGGAGGAGGTGCCGATCCTGTTGCTGAAGCAGAAAGCTGCTGCGATATTTGGGTGAGGAGCTGGTTGGTGGTATCACTGGAGTTCCTTATAAGATATTTGTAACCGTCTATGAGGAATGCCGCGACCGTCGCAGCGAAAAGGCCCGTCTATCAAAGTCTCAGGCTTCTATGGAGTAATGCAGAAGTTACGGTACGCACGAAGAAGAGGATACCATCCATGTCGCCCTTCCAACTTTCTGCGAGGATCTTGTCATACTTCTCACCCTCTTTGAAAACGACACCCCAGAGCTGTGCGGACGAATCGATGTACTCGTTTTCTGTAGGTCTCACTTCAGGACATGGCTGAGAAAAGATTTGATGCTAGGGTACCTTGAGCATTCTCAGGATTTTCAGGCTGGGCCTCCAAGGATGGATCTAGGACCCAATGATAAGCAGGCTGACGGTGGCTGTCCAAGTCTACACCCACCTGGACCATCGTTCCCGTCAAGTTGAACGTGTGGTTGAGGGATTTTTGGTGTTCTGCGCCGAAAGATAGCCATTTCTTTGCAAATGGGAGAGTAGGAAGTGATTGGGAAAGTGGAAAGCCGTGTAGGTAAGTGGAACACACGTATCATCCATAGCGCTCGTGGTTGGCAACTAACAACTTGCACAGCAACTGCTGTGCAAGTGATCATCACTCAGCTGATGATTCCGCGCTACAACGGTAGGACACACGAATTTATAGAACAACTCTGAACGTTCATATCCGAAGTAGAGTGCTATATCTGATTTTGAGGTCGTAGAGCGATTGAGTTCTGCTCGAGTTTAGAGGCGCGTACTGGTCACGTGTTTGCTGCCTGGAGTCTGCCGGAGGCTGTGCTGAACGTCATGTATGCCGCGCTCAGCAGCCTCGTTCCCCGCGTGTCTGCTTCTGAGTACCGTTCCCGCCACGTTTGACATCGCACTCGAGTCGACCTGTTACGCCGTCCGTACTCCTCCGATTATTTCCTGCTGCTGCCGCTAAGTCGCTTCACACCGTCTCCATTCTGATCTGGTTTTCCTTAGGGATGACCATAGCACTACTTTACTCGCACCGCATCATGGTTACTTCAGCGCTCCGTTGGGTACTCTAAGTTACGTCTCTCCCGTCATTCATCCCTTCCATGTGACATGTACGAAGACCCACGTTACATCTTCGCCGGATCTTCCCTACCGGCCATTTCAGTCGGGTATCAGCCGTTGCGGTGATAGCACGTACTCGGATGACAGAACAAATTCATGACTCGGACCGACACTAGCAATGATACCAGAATAGTTCTCTTTCGCTCCACTGCCATAACGTTCGCGTAAGCGAATAACAAGTAGTAGAGGTAGTCAATAAAGAGTTGACCATCGAAACGCCATAACTAGTATCACCCTCCCGACTCGAGTAAAGACGGTTGCTTTGTACCCGTCGTAAATACTCCACCTTCACCACAATGGCGTACGGTGTCCCTCCGCGAGTAAACTTGAGCCCTTTAAAGAAATGCATGGGTTGGTTTCCCGGAGCCAACAATGCCTCTGTTCATGCACCTGCAGTTCTATGGGACGGCGTCAGTGCAGCAAGGGAGGGGGTAGCTCCTCTTGTTACCCTGTCATCGCCACTAAAGGGCATTTTATTCTGTCTTCTCGTAACCTTCATTGTCTCCTATGCGAGAAGTTCGCGGAAAATGCTGCCTCCCCACCCTCGACGCCTCCCAATTATCGGCAATTTGTTCCAACTAGCCGACAAGAGGTGGCTATCCTCACGAGACTGCAAGGAGCGCTTTGGTGAGTACAGGTCGTTGGTTGGAAGGATGCTGATAGGATCATGGGACACCAGCCGATGTTATGTACCTCGATGTGGTAGGAAAGCCCACAATCGTTTTCAACAGCATGAAATCGGCCTTCGATGTTCTTGAGTGCCGTGCCAGTAATTCTTCCGGTCGTCCTAGGTTCGTCGTTTCGCAGGAAATAATCAATAGTGGGCTAGGGTTGCCATTAATGGATCATGGCGAGCTGTGAGTACCACCAATGGACTGCCCTGGATTATCAATGTTCACCCTTTTTCACAGCTGGCGTCGCATGCGTCGTGTTGCACAAGAAGCCCTCACCAAGACGGCAGTGCAGCGCTACCACCCTACCATGACAAAGGAGGCAACCATATTGGCTTCTACGTTCCTTTCGGATCCCAAAAATCGCGACCAGCACTTTCTACGAGCCGTAGCATCCACGATGTTGTCAATATTGTACGACTTCCCAACACTCACTTCGACGGAGGATAAGATTGTCCAAGACGTCCAAAGTGCTGTTAACTCGGCCGTGAGAGCAGCGGTTGGAACATCTCTTGTAGAATTCTTTCCTTGGATGATATACGTTCCACAAAGGTCTCGGCTTTTCTCCGCGATTTTAGTTACGCATTTGACATCTAAAGACAGGTTTGCCAAGTGGAAGAGGGAAGCTTTGCAACGATCTTCCGCACGTACCGGAGTGTTGCTCCGATTATTCAATCGTGTGAAGGCGGATATTGTATGCCCGCTTATCCAAATCTACTGGTGGAGAGTGCCATGATAATAATATATTCCGTAGGCAAGCGTAGGCGTCCGTCCAAGTTTTGTTGCATCATTGATGGAACAGCGCGATCGCTACCACCTGTCCGAGCGCGAAATGGCGTTCCTTGTCGGAACTATGTAGTATGTAGTTGCTATTCCTTCTGCCTGAGCGAGAAAGCTGAAATCACGATGGGTCTCAGTAGCGCAGGTTTTGACACCACTTCGAGCACGCTCATGTGGTGGACACTTGCAATGGTGGCCTTCCCCGAAGTGCAGCACCGAGCTCAAGCCGAAATTGATGCTGTGGTCGGCCGTGCGCGCCCCCCTACATTCGCAGATGCCCCACAGCTTCCTTATGTGCACGCCATCATCAAAGAAGTACTTCGTTGGCGACCTGTCGTCGAACGTGGACTGCCTCATAAGGCGGCAGAAGATGACTGGTACGAGGGTATGTTTATCCCAAAAGGTGCGACGTGCATGGCCAATATATGGCATTGCAACCACGACCGGACCATATTCGGTGACGATGCCGACGACTTCAGACCGGAAAGACACCTCAATGCCAAGGGCGATGAAGTCTTGCCGGGCCCCAGAGAAACGAATGGGGAGGGCCACGTGACATATGGATTCGGCCGGCGTATCTGTGTTGGCAAATACTTCGCGAATGACTCGCTCTTCATAAACGCGGTGACGATCTTATGGGCAGCAAAACTTGAATGTGCGCGGGATGAGAATGGGAAGGAACTACCTCCTGATCCAAATGCGTTTGTGGATAACGGCATCATGACGTTAGTACAATCGTCCATGGATGAGTTCTGGGATGTCGCTGAATTTCTTGCATGCAGCCATCCTGCGCCGTACGACTGCATGGTTACACCCCGTTTCCCTGAAGTGCTGTCTATTCTTGCCGATGAGAAAGGAAATTTCGAGGATTGAAGTGGGGCCATTATCTGTGGCACAGTACCCCTTTTTTGGAGTTAAATTCAAAGCCTGTATCAGGTATCTGGTATGAAGACTTATATCTCATGTATATAAGAAATTGTGAGCAACTTTGTGTAGCTGTGTTGACGGCCAATGTGAATTAGGAGAGGGCAGACAACTTCGAAAGGTATTCGAGCAACCTGTCAGGGACCCTAACATATACAGACAGCCCGACCCGTGATATTGGCACAGCAGGGCAGAATGGTCAGGGATACTAGGCTAGTGGAAGTAGTATATATATATAATGGCCATCGAAATGCCATACTGCACACTGTACAGTAACTAGAGTAAGACCCGTGCTCTGCACGGCCAGAATGTGGAACGCGTGGACACGTTCGCATAACTGGGAAAGAGGGGGACAGTGGGAGGTGGGCAGCGCACCGTTCAAAGAAGGAGAGCAGCCCGCCTTGCAGACACTGAATGGAACAGTTAAACAATCTGATTGCGGCATGTTGCGACGGATCGATTGACTGTCGCAGTCGTTGATAAGCCCACATGTTAGCAAGCAACCGCACAATGAATCTCCATCATCACGCGTTGAAACCCTTTTGAAATGTACACAGAACACTACCCAATCCAAAATTGCGAGGTTTTTAGTGGGTAAGTGCGTGACCTATCGGCAACCAGGCACACGACCTGAGTCAATACCGCAAGACTTTGGCAAGACCAGGTTTTTCTCCTCGTCTGGGATACGGCCCGGCTCTAAGTAGTAAATGGCTGATTTTCAGATAGTTATTGCCCAAAACTGCTAAATAAAAGGCTTTCCAAAAAATAAAAATAGTCTTCCGAGTCTGCAGCGTATCGAGCTGCGCTCTGTTAGGTGCTCTGATCTTCCGTCCCCCGTCATTCGTCTCTTCCACTGGAAACCTACAGTGACATCGATATCTTCCTTACCGGCGGCCATTTCAGCCCTTGCGTTGATCGCACATCCCCGGATGACCAAGATCCTGATCGACCCTGGCAATGATACCAGAATAGCTCATCTTATTCCACTGTCATAACGTTCGCGGAAGCGAATAACAGCGGTAGACATGGCCAATAAAAGGTGGCCGTCAGAACACCATGCATGACTAGTATCACCCTCCCGACTCAAGTGAAAACGGTTGCTTTGTACCCGTCGTAAATACTCTACCTTTACTACAATGGCGCACGGGGTCCCTCTGCGAGTAAGTGCTTTAAAGAAATGCATGGGCTGGTTTCCCGGAGCGAACGATGCCTCTGTTTATACACCTGTGGTTCTGTGGCATGGTGTCACTGAAGCAGGAGAGGGGGCAGCTCCTCTTGTTACCTTGTCATCGCCACTAAAGGGCATTTTATTCTGTCTTCTCGTAACCTTCATTGTCTCCTACTATGCGAGAAGTTCGCGGAAAATGCTGCCTCCCCACCCTCGACGCCTCCCAATTATCGGCAATTTGTTCCAACTAGCCGACAAGAGGTGGCTATCCTCACGAGACTGCAAGGAGCGCTTTGGTGAGTACAGGTCATTGGTTGGAAGGATGCTGATTTGCATCATGGGACACCAGGCGAGGTGATGTACCTCGATATCGTAGGAAAGCCCACAGTCATCTTCAACAGCATGAAATCAGCCTTCGAATTTCTTGAGCGTCGTGCCAGTAATTCTTCCGGTCGTCCTAGGTCTGTCGTTTCGCATGAAATAATCAATAGTGGGCTAGGGCTGGTACTAATGGATCATGGCGAGCTGTGAGTACCACCAATGGACTGTCCTGGATTATCAACGGTCGCGCGTTTTCACAGTTGGCGTCACATGCGTCGCGCTGCACAAGAAGCTCTCACCAAGACGGCAGTGCAGCGCTACTACCCTATCCTGACAAAGGAGGCAACCATATTGGCTTCTACGTTCCTTTCGAATCCCAAAAATCGCGACCAGCATTTTCAGCGGGCCATAGCATCCATGATGTTGTCAATATTGTACGACTCCCCGACACTCACCTCGACGGAGGATAAGGTTATCCAAGACGTCCGTAGAGCCCTTAACTCGTCCCTAAGAGCAGCGGTTGGGACATCCCTTGTTGAGTTCTTTCCTTGGATGATATACGTTCCACAGAGGTCTCGGCTTTTCTCTCCGCGATTTTAAGTACGATTTGACATCTAAAGATAGGTTTGCGAAGTGGAAAAGGGAAGCTTTGGAACGATCTGCCGAGCGTACCGAGATGTTTCTCCGATTATTCAATCGCGTGAAGGCGGATATTGTATGTCCGCTTATCCAAATCTGCAGGTAGAGAGCGCCATGATAACAATATATTCCGTAGGCAAGCGTAGGCATCCGTCCAAGTTTCAGTGCATCATTGATGGAACAGCGCGATCGCTACCACCTGTCCGAGCGCGAAATGGCGTTTCTTGCTGGACATATGTAGTAGGTAGTTGCTGCTCCTTCTGCCTAAGTGAGAAAGCTGAAATCACGATGCGTCTCAGTGGCGCAGGTTTTGACTCCACTTCAGGCACGCTTATGTGGTGGACACTTTCGATGGTGGCCTTCCCCGAAGTGCAGCACCGAGCTCAAGCCGAAATTGATGCTGTGGTCGGCCGTGCGCGTACCCCTACATTTGCAGACGCCTTAAAACTTCCTTATGTGCGCGCCATCATCAAGAAGTACTTCGTTGGCGACCTATCGTCGAACGCGGACTGCCTCATAAGGCGGCAAAAGATGACTGGTACGAGGGCATGTTTATCCCAAAAGGTGCGGCGTGCATGGCCAATATATGGCATTGCAACCACGACCAGGCCGTATTCGGTGATGACGCCGATGAATTCAGACCGGAAAGGCACCTCGATGCCAACGGCGATGAAGTCTTGCCGGGCCCCAGAGAAACGAATGGGGAGGGCCACGTGACATTTGGATTCGGCCGGCGTATCTGTGTTGGCAAATACCTTGCGAATGACTCACTCTTCATAAATACTGCGACGATCTTATGGGCAGCAAAACTTGAACGTGCGCGGGATGAGAATGGGAAGGAACTACCTCCTGATCCAAATGCGTTTGTGGATAACGGCATCAATACGTTAGTACTCTTGTCCATGGACGAGTTGTGGGATGTCGCTGAATTTCTTGCATAGCCATCCTGCACCGTACGACTGCATGATTACACCCCGTTTCCCTGAAGTGCTGTCTATTCTTGCCGATGAGAAAGGAAATTTCGAGGATTGAAGTGGGACCATTCACTCTTGTCACGTTCCCCCCCTTTTTAGAGTTGAATGTAAAGCTTGTATCAGGCATCAGTATACCCGTTAACCGGCATGAAGACTTGCATCTTAAATATATGCGAAATCGTGAGCAACTTGATGTAGCTGTGCTGATGGCCAACGTAAAATTGTATGATTAAGAGAGGACAGAAACTTAGAAAGGGATTTGAACAGGAGACTTGTGATTCCCTCAACATGGCAGAATGGTAGTTAGGGATGGTGCAAGGCTGGTAGAAGTGGTCAATAAAAAAGGGGCCATCGAAATGCAATACTGTACAATAACTAAAGCAAGACCCGTGCTCTGCACATCCAAAACATAGACGCGCGGACTCGGACGGTCCGCACAACTGAGAAAGAGGGAGACTGGGAGGCGGGAAGCACGCCGCTGAATGGAACAGTTAAACAAAACCGAAGGGAGGGGACGATGCGCGGCGTGAGGGACGTTGCAATCGATTGGGCTCACTGTCGCGGGTCCGTCTGTGTGGCAGAGAAATGAGGCTCAGTGGGACTCAGATACAGTACAGTCAAAGCTCTTATAACTCATACCCCTTCTGGAGCATGCCAAAAATATGCCATTCAAAGGAGTGTGTCCGCTTGGGGAGATTCAATAAGTAAACAAAGTAACCTACAAGAATTCGTAACAATTTTCTGGTTCCGGGCTCTGGGGAGGTCATTATGTGCTCTGGAAGGGGTATGGCTTAGGAGAGCTTCGACTGTAGTAGTAGGACCCGGGGTAAGGGAGAGATAATTTAGCAGCGCACCGCCTGGAAAGGGAACTCACGAGCAGTTCTCACTTAGGTTTTGTTGCTGTAATTCACGGGGAGAGGAGCCTTGACAGTAGCACTGAGAACAAGCGTGCAAGATGAATCAAGGTACGCCAGCTCCAGCACGTACCGTCACGGTGATGGCACAGTACGCCTATGACCGAGCTCGCCGGGGTCGCCGCGCGGCTGCCTTGGGTTGTTGTCACAGCAACGCGTGCGCTAACTCCTGGTGTACGCATATGAGGCCCTGCGGCGTCCACTGCCAGTGGGCCTCCACGAGTAAACTCTTTAAAGAAGATATCCATATGGTTGCTCGGAGCTTACCACCTTCCTTTTGTTACCTTATCGTCAGAAATGTAATATCCGTTGGCCGAGCGGTCGAATAACCCCCTGCTTCAGGAAAGATCCGATATTGTTGGCCAGCAGATAACCGGGGACCGCGTCCAGTAATGTCTCTATTTCGCTATTGTCGCGACACATACTGATGGTTAACCGGACTGCTTCTTTGTCGAGAATCTTGTTGCCCGTCGCCACGTTCAATATATGGGTGTCGAAACTTATTGTGTCATTCCATAGTTCCTTGATCTTGGTCCGAACCTGATTAGAGTATGTGAACGTGAACAGAAAGACGATGGTGATAATGTGGGATATATAGCACAAAACCGATGTAAGCGGTCTGGAAGGGGAATATTACGAGGAGAGCGGTGAGGACGATGTAGAGGACCGCAAACAGGTGACGGCGCGACCAACCTGTATGACTTCGTCGTTGAGGTTGAAAAGAAATTCGACGAGACCAGCGAAAAAAAGGAAGAAAGCTGCATGTAGCAATTGGAAATGTTCTCAACGACCAAGCGAACATGGAATTGTTGGATACCAGAATAAAAGAATGTACGAATTTTGACGCGATGTATTCGCTTGTCCGGGTGTCGGGTAAGCTTATGGTACCCGCGGACCCACGGCTGCACAAGCGTAACACTGAGGCCGCGCGAGAGACGGACGAACCAAATGATATTTACGCGAATAGAATAACGTTAAGGAGTGAATGGGTCAAGCGTTGGAAAGGTCAGGGGACTTCCATTGGAGGTCGCAACAAAGTTCCCGCGTGACCTGTTGAAGAAGCCTAGAGGACACTTCGCTGGGATCAGGTTTGAGGTACTCGTAACTTTCAATGAGAAATGCGGCAACTGTCGCGGAGAATACACCCGTCTAGAGAAAGGTAAATGAGTTGCAAAAGACAATCAACTATTTGAACGTACATAAACGAGGATTCCGTCCATATCAGCCTTCCATATATCAGCTATAGCAGCGTCGAACCTGTCGGCATGTGAAACAGAAAGAAACCATATTTTGGTGGAAGGATCATCGCCGCCTGGTTTAATTGGAAATCCTAACACGATGTCAGATAAGAGAGAAAATATGTGATAATTCCCACGGAAACACTCACCCTTCGTCGACCTCCCTTTTTCCTCACGAACGGAGGACTTTGGCAACGATGTATGATGAAAAGAAAATTTCGAGCAGAAGGGTGAATTGAGTTGATTGGGAACTAGAGGTGCGCGTTTATAGACATGATTGTTAGGTGAGTCTGCGACATTGCGGGCGATGTTCCATCTGAATTCGACAGTGCGTGGCGCAAAGCTGTCGACTGCTAGTAAACAAGGGGCTCTGAGGGGGTCTCTACTCAGCAGTCAATTGTCAAGGTGATGCTGTAGAGTTTCACCCTAGAATCTTACTCTACTCCGGCAGGTAAATGTCACCGAGTCGTCACGGTGTCAGTGGCGGGAGTCATACCACCGTGGCCGTCTGAGGGATAAAAAAAGCCCGGAAAAGGTTTGCTGGTAGATTGCCGCACATTGTTCATTCAGTAGTGCCAGTGAGTACAGTAGGACACGCCTGACGTTCTCAAATCGAGCAAGTTGGTTCGTTGGTTCGTTGGACTTGATTCAAGCATGTGACCGTGAACCACTGATCCACAATTCGATCTCCGCCTTAACTCTATCACCACTATCACCACATCTACGTACCCACATGGCTTACACGGAGCCAACCAACATTTGTCTTCACCGCATCTTGGTTAATACTCTCCTATCGATATCATGTCCTATCTCTCACCTTCTCAGGCTATCTTTTGCACTCGCTACACCGAAAAATTAGCCAAGGTACAAACTGCGAGTCACCTTGTGAGTCCCAAAGGCTGCTGAACGGCAGAGGGATGCTTCCTTCGCTTGTGAGTAAATCTAGTCCATGTGCAACAGTCTGTATACTGCGTCCATCCACGCCCTCTATCGATCGGCCATGTTAGAGATGACGCAGGCCAAGTTAGTCTTGTTTTCTTGTTTGACTGCTTCGCCAACAAATTTTAATCCCTCATTAACGCGTTGCCACATCATTCGAAGAACGATTCCTGCTGCCCATATGTCACAAGTGAATGACCGGGGCAATGAAGGCCATTTTCGCTTTCATGAACGTCGGCAGCGCACCTGCAATATTCTCTTTCAAATATTGTTCTACGACGCCCGTGATAACATGTTTATGAAAACTGTGAGCTAATCAAGCAACCGCACAACGCATCTCCATGTGTTGAGTAGTCTCCCGCCATATGTGTGGGACGCGTACGGCAGACGAGCTCCCGGGGCACGGCAGGATGATGCTAGTGGATAAACGTGTCGTCATACGGTTTGATCGCTATCTGAACATCCGAGAAATAATTGATTGCGAGCGGAGTCGATCTCTTCTTTCGAACTCTGTATCGCCAGGAAAATGTCGCTGTCAATAAGTGCAAATGCGTCCGCGGCCGCGCGGTACTGAGATGTCAAACCAAGGCAGCATGAGAAACGTTCGATCGACTCGGGCCGACGGAGGCCGAGGTGTGCCGCGCGTCCGTGATGATTTCAACGCACATGCCTGATGCAGATGCAGAGTGGGGATGTATAGCCTTGTACTAACTAGCAACTTGATCCTTGATTCGCTTCCCTGATTTCCATTAACTGGCGGCCCGTCTGTCCACTGCATTAATGCGTGCAAATATAAAACCTTGTTAACTCCCGATGTTTTATCTAGCCCTTTTGCTCACCGTGAAGTTACCGGGTACTGGATAGTGCGTGTGTCGTTTCCTTCGCTTATGCCAATCTATAACTTCTCCAATCATAGCCCCTTTTGTTTCTTCCAGACTTTGCGTCCATTTTCATTGTTTCAATTACCGTGCACTTTACTGGTACTACCTTTACCGTTCAAGATATACTCGACGTTACACATCCCACAGAATGCACCGGTATAGGATAATTGCTCAAATATCTCTCATCCTTTCCATTCTCAATCTCGTCCTCGCTGCTCCTATAGTGGCAACCATGCCGAAGAAGTTGCGCGAGTTAGAGGCAGCATCGCACGGGTCGACTCGGATGTCTCCGCGCTCATCCCAGGACGCGGTAACATCTCCGCAGCATCCGTCTTTGTCGGACGGGTCGACGTCTTCGGGCTATCCTACCCCGCATTTGTCGTCGGATTCATCGGAGTCAGGCTATTCGTGGCTGTTGTCCAGGCCGCCGCGTCTGAGTCTGTATGAGTCGGTGTCTCCTTACCTTTCAAGTTCAGGGTCATCGGAGAGACCACCATCTCTCCCACTGTTGTTGCAAGGGTTGCCATCACCTCCTTCTTCCTTTTCAAGTCCAGGGTCGTTGGAGATACCACCTTCTCCGGCACTTCCGGGGTCGGATCAGGCGGCGACTGAGACCAGTTCCCCGCCAGAAAGGTTTACGCCCTCGCGCCATTCTTCATCGTTGTCGTCGATGTCGTGGCATTCGGATGGGTTGGCACCTTCGCACAACTCGATATCGGAGGGGTCTCCGCCAACTGAGACGCCACAAGACAATGTGAAGTTCTTTAACAAGATTATGATGAAAAAACTCGGGATTGTCGTGGGTGTGGTTATCGTTGGTGGCATCGTCGGCGGTATTGTGGGTTCACAAATTAAACACCGTGATTCCCAGGACAGTTGACCCCGGCGGGTAAGCTTCTGCTTCATTCCTCCCTTCTTCCCTTCTTCCCGACACTTTGACAACCGGAGTCAGAACGTTCTGACTTATGGTCCTCTTTAGTTCAACAAGGATTGCGATACTAGCGTCTTCACACAAGAAATTGGTGTCGCGCAGTTGGTATTCTGAGGGAAGAGGATCTCAGACTGCATCTAGAGAGCCTTGATTAGCTAGCGGCCCTTTAAGGGGGAGTGATGTAGGGTAAGTAGGTCCTCATTACTCGCAAGTCGTTTGTATTGAGTCGCTAGCAAATTTTTACCTTTTGGGTCTGGCATCATTATATCATTAATGGGGTCTGGTCAAAGGCCACATCTTGCCAGTAGTAATCAAAGCAGATGTCAAGATTACATCCTGCAACCCACTGGCAGCATAGATAAGAGAGATGGAAAAAGTTCCCGAGTGCTGAACCTTGATGAATGTATTCGGACTTGGATTCTCGTGTCCTTTGTCCGCGCATTCCGAGTTTCACCGCTTGTGTCTATAGAGATGATATGGGATCAGTGTCCCGAGCTGTGGTCACACCAGCAACGCGACTTGAAATTGTCACGTAATGTCGACCGAGGAATGAGCGCCTCGGAACTTATGTATCCCCATTTTATTAGGATGTTTTGCAGTAATACGCCGTGGATTTAAATTGAATGCACGGCGTGCCCTGATGGCACGGTACTGTATAGCCTTGTCAACCCGAGCCGGCGCGTGCGTTCTTCATACCTTACGCCAGGCGGGAATTTTTAACAGAGTAAACCGACAACCCGCCGATTCGTGAGCACGCCAAGTCTTTGAGTTCCCGTTTGAGCTGAGCCATCATCCTGTGCAACAGCTGTGTTCAGTTGACTTCGGTTTTCTCAGTTCTCACGTTACACCGCGTCATCGTGATAACTGATAAGGCTCCCACAGCCTCAGACCGAGTAGGACACACTCCCATTTTCCCTCGCCAGGTTGTTCCTTCGTCCCCCCCCCCCACAAGCTCCATGTCACAGACCCGCCCCAACTCTGAGTCAAAGGCACTCTCAAATTCAAACTATCAACAAATCTTCTTCGTTGCTCTAGAATCTTATAAAAAGAGAACAGGGAACGATCTCACCTCAAATCCGCTACTTCCCAGACTTGAAACCTGCAACTCTCCGGATGCTGTAATAGCCTTACTTCGAGAGCAAATCCCTGGTTTTCACCTGTCCCGGAGTGATAATGATTCAGAGAGACTGTCGAACTGGTTAAATCCCACCGTGAACGTCATAGTTGCATTTTCAGGGACAATCGCCGAGTCTGTTGGCCAGGTAGGTCTCACTATCTCAGGATGTTCCACTAACTTGTCCAGAATCTGGACACTGATGCGTATTCCCTAGGCATTTCCACCAGCGGGGTTGATCTTTACGGGAATAGCAGTTCTTCTCTCAGTGAGTTTTACACCCCATCAATGTCACTCCTCGTGTTTTGCTTTCCTGACTTTCTCACAAACTAATGTGACATTGAAATCATTCAGGCTGCTACTGCTGTTAGCAATCGTCGGGATATACTCATCATCATATTTGAGCGTATCGAAAACGTTTTCCGACGGCTGGAGAACTACATCGAGTATCCACGGACCTCTGGAATGATCGACGCAATTGTAAAAGTCATGGTTGAAGTGCTATGTATCCTCGCCATCGCAACAAGGGAAATCAAAGAGAATCGTGCAAGTGAGTTAATTCTGGAGAAAAATATGTCCCTTCGATTTAGTACTGTTTAGAAACGTATCTGAAGAAGCTGGTGGGAAAGACGGATATCGAGGATGCACTGCTGAGGCTTGAAAATGCGATACTGGAGGAGACGCGAATGGCTGCCGCAGAAGCCCTGAAGGGTATACACGTGTTACAGGACAGAATGAAGGGCGTAGAGAGTGTGTTAGAGGGTGTCGGGGACATGTTACAAGGCTTCGATGAAAGAATGAAGGATATCAACCAAAAGGGCATTAACAGTGCGCAAATCACAGTTCAATTGGTTATCTTCGCCATTAACAATGTCTTTATGGTCAGATGCCGAGAACGTAGCAAGTCAGACGGCAAAGGACGTCGACACGGTCACGGTGCCTGTGATAGGTCTAGCGACCGTACCCGGAGACGAAAGCATAAAAATAAAGGTCGTCGACGACAAGGTGCATGGCGTACAGGACGCAGTTGAGGGTGTCCGAGACGGAACAAGGAATGTCGACAACGAGCAAGGCATCACAGAAGATCTTGGAGCCAGAGTTATCGATGGTCCGCATATCATTCTTAACCAATATCTAAACCATTCTGAGCGCTTATGGTTTTAGGCGATGAGAAGATAATACGACCGATGGCTAGCGGTTGGGGCGCTATAAGCCGTGGGTGATCTCGTTACCACTTCTAGTTCACCAGAGCAGCTCTGATTAGCCTGCAGATTGGCTTTCTCCCCCGGATCCGTCCGTCAATCTCAACGTTGCATGCGATGCTCATTACAAGGGAACCGCCGTATGGTTCACCGAGAGCAACACCTACAAAAGGTGGAAAGAATTTGGTTCCGTGATATGGATCTACGGAAAGCGTAAGTTCCCGTACTCAGCGTTTTCACATTTATTAGCTGACTCCCGATATCATAGCTGGATGTGGCAAAAGCGTTTTGACGTATGTCATCCAAATAATTTTGCCTTCAATGGTGGCCTGGTATACTTACGATTCTATCTATCGCCAGCTCCACAATCATCCAAGACATTGAACACATTTCCGCCACAGGGTCAGCGTACATGGCGTACTACTTCTTCGACTTCAAGGACTCGAGAAAACAAGATGCCCGTGGTTTCCTCTCCTCTATCCTCATACAGCTCTGTGGTCAATCTACTTCGTTCTGCAAGATACTTCATGAGTTATTCTCAAGGCATCAACATGGTTCGAAGCAGCCCAGTGACAACACCCTTAAACAATACCTCGAGAAAATATTAAAAGCATCAAGAAAATTCCCATTATACGTCATTGTAGATGCTCTCGATGAATGCCCTGACACCTCTGGGCTGCAATCGTCGCGTGAAAAGGTCCTTGCACTCATCCAGGGGCTAGTCGGGCTCAACATCCCAAATCTACGTCTTTGTATCACAAGTCGCCCCGAAGTTGATATCCGGAATGTACTCGAACCCTTGACGACGATTTCCAACCGCATGTCCCTTCACGAGGAAGATGGACAAAAGGAGGATATTTCTGGCTACATCAGATCTATCGTCAAATCGGACAAGAAGATCGTGAGATGGCGGGAAGAGGACAAGAAACTAGTTGTCGGGACGCTTTCAAACAGAGCCCAGGGAATGTATGAGGCGCTTTTCCTCTCACAATAATTTTTCTGAATTTCAAATAGGTTTAGATGGGTTTCATGTCAATTTGAAGCCTTACGCCGCTGTCTCGCACCAAGCGTCCGACAAGTTCTCGCCGAGTTGCCCGTGACTCTCGACGAGACTTATGAGCGGATACTACAAGAAATTCCTAAAGCAAACCGAGTACACACACATCGACTCTTACAATGCATGGCGGTGGCTGTCCGTCCGCTTCGCGTGCAGGAGCTAGCGGAAGTCCTTGCCATTGATTTCAGCGTAGCCAAGGGAATTCCGAAGCTAGATGAAAATCTTCGGTGGCAGGATCAAGAACAGGCCGTGTTGACCGCATGCTCAAGTCTGATCGACGTCGTTGATTTCCGCAATTCCCGCATGGTTCAATTCTCTCACTACTCAGTCAAAGAGTTCCTTACATCGGATCGCCTTGCCGCCTCCACGGTGGATCCGTTGCGCGACCATCACATTCTCCTGGAGCCCGCACATACTACCATGGCCAAGGCATGCATTGGCGTGCTACTTCACTTGAAAAACCCCATTATCAACGAGACAATGAAGAAGTACCCTCTAGCGGACTATGCCGCCAAGCACTTTTCCGACCACGCCGAGTTCGGGAACGTAATATCACATATAACGAGTGCAATCGAAAATCTCCTAGATACAGACAAGCCGCATTTCGCTATATGGATTTCACATATCAGCTCTTCCTGGTGGGCAGAGAAAGATTCCGGTTCAGCCAGAGGGTCTCCGCTATATCATGTTGCGGACCTTGGATTTTATGCCCTTGTTCAATACATCGCTATGAAGCGCCCACAGGATGTGGTCACTAGGGGTGGTGTTCGTGGAACCCCGGTGCATGCAGCGTTGTACAGGAGACATGTCCAAATCTGTCAACATCTACTTCCGCGTTGTGTCGGCAAGGATGTTCGGGACGCCAGTGGTCAGACGCCTTTGCACGTGGCGGTATCGAATGCACTTCTTGAAGTTGCACGGATGACCATCGAGCTCGGTGCGGATATTAACGCACGTGATAACAATGGGTGGACACCGCTTCATCAAGCTGTTGATATGAGCCAATTACTGGAGAAGAGGAAGATGGAGGTCGTGCAGCTTCTACTGGACCACGGGGCGAACATTGCAGCACGGAATAACGATCACGTGACTGTGCTACATCTCGCGGCGAAGAATGGCGATCTTGCGGCTACGCGAGCGCTGCTTGCGCGTGGCGCAAGTATTGGTGCGCGCGACACGGGTTTTCTTACGCCACTACACTCTGCATCATTGGGCGGGAACCCCGACATCGTGCGGCTCTTACTAGAGCGCGGTGTAGACCCAGAGGCACAAAACGACGACCACAACACCCCGCTACATGTAGCTGCACGATACGGGAAAGTCGCTACTGCGCAGCTGCTTCTCGATTATGGCGCGAGCATCCACGCACGTAACAAGGACTTTTGCACACCGCTACACGAAGCATCATGGAGTGGGAATCCTGACGTCGTGCAGCTCTTACTAGAGCGTGGTGCGGACCTGGAGGCACAGACAAACATCCACAGCACACCACTACACTTTGCATCATCAAGTGGGAATCCAGACATTGTGCGGCTCTTACTGGAGCGTGGAGGGGTTCTGGAGGCGCAGAACGACGATGGAAGCACACCACTACATAAAGCTGCAGAGCATGGGAAAGTCGCTGCTGCACAGCTACTTCTTGATCACAGTGCAAATTATCATGCACGTCGCAAAAATCTTTGGACAACGCTACACGATGCGTCATGGGGTGGAAATCCCGACGTTCTACGACTCTTACTGCAACGCGGTGCGGACCTAGAGGCACAAAACGACGACGGAGGCACACCTCTACACACAGCGGCAACGAATGGGAAAGTCGATGCTGTACTGCTGCTTCTTGATTGTGGCGCAAATACTCATGCACGTCGTAAAAATCTTTGGACACCACTCCACGATGCATCATGGGGTGGGAATCCCGACGTTATGCGACACTTACTGGAGCACGGCGCGGACCTTGAGGTGCAGAACGACGATGGAGGCACACCACTACACAACGCAGCAGGGAATGGGAAAGCTGCTGCTGCACAACTACTCCTTGATCATGGCGCAATTGTTCACGCACGTCGCAAAAATCTTTGGACACCACTACACGATGCATCATGGGGAGGGTATACCGATGTTATGCGGCACTTACTGGAGCACGGTGCTGACCTGGAGGCGCAGAACGACGACCACGGCACACCACTAAGTACAGCAGCAGGGAATGGGAAATTCGCTGCCGCACAGCTACTCCTTGATCATGGCGCAAATATCCACGCACGTCGCAAGATATTTTGGACCCCACTACATGACGCGTCGTGGGGTGGGAATCCCGACGTCATAAGGCTCTTGCTAGAACGCGGTGCGGACCTGGAGGCACAGAATGACGACCATGGCACACCACTACATGTGGCGGTAGGGTATGGGACAGTTGCCGCTACACAGTTACTTCTTGACTATGGCGCAGATCTTCACGCACGTCGCAGAAATACTTGGACACCACTACACGATGCGTCATGGGCAGGGAAATCCCACATCGTGCGTCTCTTACTGGAGCGCGGTGCAGACTTGGAGTCACAGGATGGCAACCACAACACACCGCTACATTTAGCGGCATATTTTGGGCAAGTCGCTGCTGTACAAGTTCTACTCGAACATGGCTCGATTATGCATGTGCGGGATAATAATGGCTGGACCCCCTCCATTCTGCATCGTTGAATCAATATCTCGACATCATGGAGCTCTTACTAGGGAACAGAGCGGACATAGACGTTCAAGACAACCAAGACAGAACTCCACTGCATTTGGCAGTGGATGGGGGGAAAGTGAAGGCCACACAACTCCTCCTCAGACGTGGTGCAAACGTCTATGTCCGTAACGGCAATCGCCAAACCCCACTCCAGCTTGCCGAGGCAAATGGAAACAAGGAGATTATACGGCTGTTCTCTGAACACATGCTACAGGAATAAATGATGTAGCACTTCCTGGTGTTCACCCGGATACTTACTGTGAGTGCTGAAGTCCAACGGTAGTCACGCGTACGACTCACATACGGCGAGTCCAGAATGTGCTCATTATTCCACCACTGTTGTCCCAGATTACGTTGGTACATAGATAGGAATATATCAGGTTATTACGATGTCTTGAAACACTTAC
Organism: Russula aff. rugulosa BPL654; assembly: GCA_022496225.1. Lineage (NCBI taxonomy): Eukaryota > Fungi > Basidiomycota > Agaricomycetes > Russulales > Russulaceae > Russula > Russula aff. rugulosa BPL654. Next base: position 165,406 of record WTXE01000025.1, on the reverse strand, counting down.
TTGGCAAAAGCGGATTATACTTGGTGTCCGTCATGGTAGATGGTTCAGCGTGCCACTCGTGTTTCATACTCCGACTTTACTGGCCTCAGTCCGCGTGGCACTGCCACGCCATATCCTCTCACAACACTCGATATCTAGATGCGTATCTCTAGCCTCTCAATTACTACATTTCGTTGAGAACTCCCTTTATTCAATTAATGAACATCTCGCGTATAGATATCCCTTGTGCCCTCAGGAATCATCATGTTGGGGAAGCTGCGCGGCCGCGGCCATCCACATAATGGCAATATGCTGGTGTCAATTCTCCCCGCCGAAGAAGCCACCATATCAGGACGCATTCAATGCCCAGCCGCCGAACCTTCTTTACCCGTACGACATCACCATCCCGTTCAAAGTTCGTTTCACGGGGCACGCAGATTCGGTCCGGTCTGTGGCATTCTTGCCAGACGGCCAACACATTCTCTCAGGTTCGGACGATATGAAATTCGTGTGTGTATCACCACGACGGGGGAGACAGTGGCAGGCCCTTTCACTAGACACAGATTCAGTCAGGTCTGTGGCATTCTCTCCAGATAGCCAGTACATCGTATGATGGAACAGTTCGAGCGTCAAATGTTACCATATGATATATAGAAATTGATATCGACTCTACTGACCACTCCGTGATCAATGACGAGGGATGGATATGTGGTATTACTATATAGGTAAACTGTTGATGTAGATTCCACCAATACATAGGAAACATCTTCCCCGTCCAAGTGGCTGAGTAAACGGATGGCAGCACCACGGAGCAAGCGATCAAGGCCCCATCGTTATAGGCACGCTGGCAGGGAACCATCCATATGCCACGAGATCGATGAGCAGCTCATTCGCACGACCAACGCGCACCTCGACATCTTCCGCCTCGAGCGTCTCGCATTGCCGCTGCGCCCCGTCCGTCCCTGGGCCCCGTGACGAGATCTTGCCTGCGGACGACACCACGCGCTGCCACGGCACGGGCGGGTTGGCATCGGGAGAAAGAAACTTGAGCGCTGTTACAAACGTCGCGATCACGGTAGTACACATGCCAGTGGGAGATCACGATCACGCTACATCAGCGCTGAGTTCAACTGCAGGAAGTAGACGAAGGGGATGTGGCGTGGGTTTGCTTACCTTGTCCAACGTGCCGTGAGTAAGTGGGCATCCCAACAAGTTTTGCTACGTGGCCTGTAGGTGTGTAGAAGGGGCGTGTCGCGATTGATATATTGATGTCGGAGACGTAAGTCATAGAAACGTGTGAGTGACTTTGTAACGCACCGTACGTAGTGACTTTTCCTCGAGGAATTTGTCTCACGACCCCATAAACCTATAGCCCGGTGATTTCAGCGGTATTTTGCATGGAGAGATGAGCAAACGCACTGCTTCGTGAAATTCTGCAGAGTCCAAAGTCATGATCCGCTAGGAGAAGCGCTTTATTTATGTAATTATTTTGTATGGCGATAACTGGACAACTGGTTCATGACTCATGAGTTATTACAACAGTCTAACACACTACTTATCGGTGTATCAGTACATCAGAATCGCTCATTAATGTAGAGAAGAGATCCTGCAAAGACGCCAATTTCCAACAGATGTATTAATTTGGGGTCCAACGTTCATCACGCACGTGAATGATGAGTATAAATGAGAGTTCTATGCGTCACCTATCGCATTATCCCGCTGCGAGGCTGTGCGAGCCCTGAGTACCTGAGTACTGAGTCACTGGCAGGTGGCCACGTTGCGTGGTATCTGCGAGTGATATTGCCAGAATCACCGGGTCCGATCTAGCAACACTGCGCTGGCAAATGAAAACACACTGAGCCCTATTCGAAAAACGCTATCAGATGGCCGATATTACGTCCAGTCTTGTCACGATTGCGGCAAATGGATAAGGGGAGGGCATCTGACATGTCAACGGGACAAAATAGCAGCATAAGATTGTAACTCCTGTTCGAAACAAATGAAAACATTCTCTTCTTATTTATTTTCTTCCTGTTCTGTGCGAGGGCAGCGGGGGTGAAGTGGGTGAGCGAGAATAGCTGTTGGTGCGGATTTGTATCTGGCGGGTAACAAGCCACTGTCGGATCAATCGCACGGAGCGGAAGAGAATGCATTTGAGATGGGGTGAGCTACAGCAGAAGACAATAGTGAGCCAAGTTGGGAATAATCTCGTGAAGGGAAAGTGGGGCGCTCGTTGTGCAAATGCACTTATGTGGCCATGAGAGGCGGTATTTCCCGTGAAAAGTACTAGAACACAAAGATTGACCCTGTATTAGCATCTTAGGCAAGACTCCTAAGATACTCCCAAGATCCCGTAGCCACTCCGTCTCCAGGTGGATGAAGATGATAGGAAGACTAAGAATACCCATATTTATCACTAGCTTAGTACCCTCTTTCATTGAGCTGCGATTAGAGATTAAGATGACGTGTTCAACAAGGAGGACGTAAGTATTGCGTTCAATTGCAATGTTGAAATGTGCCAGCACAGCACGCGACGGGCACAAGACCGATGAGGCAGGTGGGGAAATCCAAAAAGGATAGTAGACGGAGAAGCGATAGTGTCAGCACAGCAAACAGTGCTCGATGTGATTATCACGGGAGTCCACCCTTTGGCAAAATGCATACCTATCGAGGTGGTAGGGCACGGGGCAATAGCGAGATATCCCAGAATGGAGAGGAGGCGTTTCATTACCGTCGGCAAGCCACGTATGTGAGTCATTTGGGACAGCGGTACCTTGAGAGACTTTGGCCGTACAAGCTGGTGCTGAGATTGAAGGTCGTGATATGGTAGTCGATGTGGCGTGGCGCGGCATCATGCGCTCCTAAACGTATAAAAGGAGGGGGAGCAAGCGATGGAAGACATCAGACACACAACATCCTCATTCACCACCCAAAGAAACCACCAGCTACTCAACTGAACATGCCCCGCCGTGAGTTTTCTTGACACTCTTTTGTTGTTGCGATCTAAACTTGATTCAAACCAGAAACCAAGACCACCGCTGCCTCCAGCGAGAAACGCACGCCGGTTTGTCGATCTCTGTGAAATCCCTTGCATTCCTGCTAAACAGATGCTTTGCACATGATGCAGGTGCTCAAGAGCTCCTCACAGAAGACTGCCGAAACCAAACCGCCAAGTAGTAGCACGACTCCCACGCCAACTTCGCCGAGGACCACGCCGAGGACCACAGCGAACTCGAAACAGACTCCCGCTCCCGCTCCGACGAGCGCAAGGAAGTAAAGTAACAGTTGGCAAAGGAATGTATATAAATGGCAATGGCATCATTGCCATGGGGATGTAGACACGCGTGCCTGCCAAGCCGATTGTTTCTCGGAAGTGGTTTTCTTAATAAACGTGACCATGTGACGTGACATGCTGTGCTCAAAGTCGTCAACCGCGATGACCCGATGACCGTAACCGAGTGAACGCGGAGACATACCGAGCATTTGCTACCTGAGACGAGACCACACCTCATTGCCGTTGCGTTACAGCCTCGAGTCTATCTCAGGTCTCATTTTCCTCCGAGGCCAACCGGTCTTTTTATACCCCGCTCCCCCGCATCACACTAATGTATTGTCCATCCGACAACACCCAAGCTGTCGAACAGTCAGACTTTTGGAGTGGGAGTCATTGGAGCGCGCATCGTGTTGGCTGGGTAGTTGCGGGAATATGTGCTCTTGTGGTGTGTGCAATATTTCTCCCAAGATGACATGAATTCATCTTCATTCGATCACAGTCTGTCATAATCTCTGCTGTAACCGTTCTAAATCACTGTCGGTATGCCACGGCCTTACATTCAACACGCCTGCGAGCTAACGTGTCTCAGTAACTATACAAAACCTGCAGAGCAGCGCCAGATGTACGTTTTATCCCACTACCTCCGTGCGGCCATCTGATTGGTGTGTGTCTGACCCTCCTGTACACAGCATCCGAGTTTTGTACATGCCTCCCGTATATGCAATCATTTCGTTCTTCTCCTACCGATTCTTCCGAAGTTACACATACTACTCTCTCATCCGAATTGGTGCGCTACATCCTTTCTCGTCCGAGACTCACCCTGATCCCCTTCATAGTATACGAGGTATGTCGAAGTTTGTTCATTTTTCGCCGAAATACGGCACCATGATTACATAAGGCTATCACTTTAAGCGCATTCCTGTGAGTTCGCCTCGGCATTCGGATTCTAGGACTGACATTGCTGCCACAGGCTACTCCTCGTCGAATACGTCTCTTCGACGTCCATAGGGCATTCCACTGAGGGTGCCCTCGCCCGAAAGGATAAACGGCCTCTTCCGATTCCGGTAAGGATCACCAAGCGAACTTATTTCCGTTCTTGACAACCGCATCTAGTTTTGCTGCTGGCGGTTCCGCCCCTCGAAAGTGTGTCTTACGTCTGTCCGTGCTTGACGTCACTCATCCGCTTTGTAGCCCTACTTCATATACACATTGAAGGTGCATTCCGAGCTCTCTCTCTATCCTACTGATTTTCCCGTTCTAACTTTCAGAAACTAGTGGTCCGTCATGCAATATGTTGTGGTTCGGCCTGGTATGCCTGTGTACCGGCAATTCCTTTGCAGTTAGACTCACTCATGTGCCTTGCGTAGCTCTCAGTATCGCGGGGATTATTTGCCAATACTTCAATGTGTTGTGCGAGTCTTCGTCGTTTAACGTCCACTTTGCATCGCTATATCTAGATGTGATTGATTTCTTCTCCGTCAGGTACATTTAAGGTGCACTGTACTCCATTATACTGATAAAAAAAAATTAGCATTGCGCTATATGGTTTGATCTTGTTCTACAATCTGACGAAGGAGGAACTTACCGGACGCCGTCCCCTTGCTAAGTTTCTCTCCATCAAACTAATCGTCTTTTTCACGTTTTACCAATCATTCGTGGTACGTAATGTACTTTCCGCTCTGCCTGTCTCCCGCTAATTCCCATATGTTAAAGTTTACCGTTCTGGAGAATCGCGTGATTCATGGGACGGAGTTTTGGACAAGTACGAATATTGCTGATGGCCTAAATGCGTTGACAACTTGCATTGAGGCATGGTGTCATTTTCTCTCCTATCCTGGCTTTCTAGCTTATTAAATGCAGATGATATTTTTTGCGGCACTCATGATGTGGTCCTTCAATTGGAAGGAGTATGAGGTGCAACCAGGCGAGCGCCACACAAGTATCTGGCGACCACTTTGGGACTCGATTAACCTATGTACGCCTTCAACGCCTTCATCTGATACATACGCATATTACTGACGCATTTGTGGGCGGGGGACATGTAGGGGACTTTGCGGTCGAAATTGGCTCGGAGCTTTACTATTTTGCAAGTAGTATTACAGGCCGCTGCACCAGCGTGCGCCTACCAAACGGTCCTTTGGTCGGGCTTTCGGCGTGGAAGGTTACGCGCAGGTACAGGGCGAACTCAGAAGTAACGTATATACTACAACACACGCCTCGCGCACGAGCTATGATGAAGATATTCGGCTCACGCCGTACAAAGCGGGCGCTCTAGATATGTCTCGTGTGGACTCACCTGAAGACGTTGATACGTACAGCCGGGAGGAATCGACGCTGGCTGCATGAATTTATTCACGGATGCGTAGTACACGAGCTTGCTCACCAGGCCGGCCTAGATGTTTACATGATGTAATTTATTTCACTCTACACATTACTATTGTGCACATAGTATGTTTGTTTTATTTATGGGTCATTTTGTACCGCACCGCTTGTGTCGATACCGTTGACTCGGACTCTCTAATGCTACTCATGATCACACGATTTCCCGCTCATAACTCACTTTGTGGCTATTCGCGAATACCAACAGCGCGCTGAGCACATGATTGACTCGGATCAGATTCGGCGCGCTGCTCGGGGTTGGGTTTGGCATTACAGTGCTTCGAAGTAAATTCGATCCGCTCGCAATTACAGTAATCGGCCAAAGGAACCTTGGCCTGCCCAGCGGCCAGGGCAAACATGAACAAATTGCTCGCGCAAATTCAAATTCACTTTTCCCTGTAAATTGCCTGCAAGTCGTGACGCGTGACTGTTGGTGTCTTCCTAATGACCTTCTCATCATCTAGCATCCCACTTGCGAGAAAAGGGAAAATTAGGTCAATTATGCCATCCGTCGACGCCTTGATGAAAAGAGAACATTCGTTTGGCTCGGTAGTGGCGGCTTTTGCAATTTGTTTGTAGAAGAGGCCAACTTCTTTTCTCAAAACGTCCAGGACATCGTTGTCTCTTTTTGTTTCATGGACAATTATCAAAGTCGCATTCCTCTTCTCACTCGCCGAGACACCAGCCTCTTCAACATATGTACCACCTCCGTCCGTCGGATATATGAAAACGTATGAGGAGCTCAGAGGAAGGGAGTGACAGCCAAAGCGTGGGCTTCCGGAATTCACGCCAACATCGTTGCTTACCATTCAGTCTTCAAGGCTCACAGAGACCAACTCAATCTTCCCGAATTAAATATGGACCCATTGCCCAGGCTGAGAATCTCGTTTCTCACAATAGTGTCTTCGTGACATCGTTGCTATGATAAAGCCTGCAACTTCGAGTTGGACGATGAGTTTGTTCCGATATTTCTTCTCAGACGCTGGGACGTGAATGAGGTCCTGGGGGCGACGCTGGAGCCCACGTCCCCGGCCGTCGTTGCGTCGAGACACAACTCGAGGAAAGTGTTTCGGGCACTCCAATGGGACGACTCGCCCGGGATCTCTCTATATCATCGTCGCATTGTGGCTCACGCCTGTTTCAATGGGAAATGATCCCCACCGATTAAAAATGAAAAGAGATTCAATGGGAACCGGCATTGAATCGTTCGGATCGATCAGACCCATCATCTTTGGTGGTATCACGTCTCGATCTACTTTCCACCTAACGACTCGGAGGTGAAGTCCAGACTGACGCCAGCTGTGGTATCCGTATTCCGGCCCAATCGGCTGTACTGTATGTGCCAAAGTCAATAACAAATGGGGCAGCATTCGATGCCTTTATGCGTTTACCAGGTTGTCATAAGCGGCGGATTTCTCCACATTTCTCAAATCGCGACGGACGTCCCTGTGTGAAATTTGAATCCTAAATTCGTCTATTCTCTCAACGACGGACATCAAAATATTTCATTTCCGAAGAGATGCTGCATGCGGCGAGCTCCCTCCGGAGACAATTACGTAATGTGAAGGCTCGTGTTTGTTGTCCCAACCCACCTAGAAAAAGGATCGATCGCCAGTGCAAGAGACAAGAGCACGGTTGGGGAATTATTTGACAGGCGTGACACTCTTCTCGGTGGAGCTGGACGTCGAACAATACACCATCATCATGTCAAACTATCGCCATATCATCCAACCAGCTGAGAAACAGCTCCTAATTAATATTAAGTACGTTGGGTGACTCATGTCCCCGATGGAAGGCGTAGCACCTTGCACAGGGCCGGATTTCCCGCCTAAAGACGATTCCATGGGTGCTCAAAGGCTCCTCCATCGAGAGCTCCATGTAGCCGAGCTAGTACAAGGTCTTGAGGGGTAGGAGGAGGTGCCTTGCAACCCCGGCGCGTGCATTATTCGGATCTAGTGTCATACCAGTGTACTGTAGACGAGAGCGAGAATATTGTTCGCTTATCCCAGTGCCTCTTACATACCACCTGCTTGGAAATTGGGCCCGAACTGCCCGTGCTTGAAACTAGACATGACATCTATTGCACACTGTGCTATAGTATTACCTCCACTGACCACGGAGGAGTCGGGAGGTCCATGAAAGCGGACAACGGCGGGCGAAAGGCGATGAAAGGCGATGAGCATGCAACGGCGCTTTACCCAATTAGGTCAAGGGCCATCATATCCGGCATCTACAGACGTCTACGATTTTCGAATCACGTATGCCAAGGGGTCGAACCGGTCACGTGAATCTCACAAGCGACAAGCGAAAAAAACCGACAAGCAGCCATAAGCCTCAGGTGTGAGCTCCCCTATACGTTCGTTCTTCTTCCTTTATTGTGACCTCGGTTGATGCCGATAATGCTGTGCACCGCCCGCCATGACCGAGTGAGGGTGATGCTGGGAACGCTGTGACTTAAACCCGGGAACGTACTGTTGCCTGAGATGAGGCCACACCTCAGCGCCGGTGCGGCCTCGAGTCCACCTCGAGTCTGCAGGTCTTATTTACCCCCGCTTATTTACCCCCACAATGGGTCCTTCAATCCCCCGCTCTCCCGCATTACACTAATGTTTTGTCCGTCCGACAACACCCAAGCTGCCGACCCGTCACACTTTTGGAGCTATGGGGTTCATTGGGACGCGCATCGCATTGGCTGGGTAGTCGCGGGAATAAGCACTATTGTGGTGTGTGCAATATTTCCCCTAAATATGACATGAGTTCATCTTCGTCCGACCACAGTCTGTTATAATCACTGTCGTAACCGTTCTAAATCACTGTCGGTATGCCATGGCCTTACATTCAATGCTCCTGCGAGCTAACGCGCCGTAGTAACTATACAAAACCTGCGGAGCAGCGTCAGATGTATGTTTCGTCTCGCTACATTCCTGCGGAGATTTAATAACATGTCCGACCCTCCTGTACACAGTATCCGAATTTTGTACATGCCTCCCATAACTGCAATTATCTCGTTCTTCTCCTACCGATTCTTCCGAGGTTTCACCTACTACTTTCTCGTCGAAGTTGGTGCGCCACATCCTTTCTTGTGCGAGGCTCATCCTGATCCCCTTTACAGTATACGAGGTATGTCGAACCTTGTTCACATTTCGCGGAACTTACGATCACATAAGTCCATCACTCTAAGCGCGTGGATGTAAGTTCACCTTGGCATTCGGATTGAATCTAGGACGATCGCCCCCTGACATTGCCACAGGCTACTCCTCATCGAATACGTCGCTTCGACGTCCGTAGGACATTCTGCTGAGGGTGCCCTCTCCCGGAAGAATAAACAGCATCTTCCGATTCCGGTAAGGATCACCAAGCGAACTTTTTATAGTTTCTTGACAAGCCTTATCTAGTTCTGCTGCTGGCGGTACCGCCCCACGAAAGTGTGTTTTACGTCTGTCCGTGCTTGACATAGCTCATTCGCTTTCGTAGGCCTACTTCATGTACACAGTGAAGGTACCTTCCGAGCTGAGAGCTCTCTCTATCCTACTGGTTTTCCCGTTCTAACTTTCAGAAATTAGTGGTCCGTCATGCAATATATTGTGGTTCAGCCTGGTATGCCTATGTACCGGCAATTCCATTTAGACTCACTCATCTGCATTGCACAGCTCTCACTATTGCGGGAATTATTTGCGAACACTTTAATGTGTTGTGCGACTCTAAGTCGTTTAACATCCACTTTGCATCTTTTTATCTAAATATGATTCAATTTTTCTCCGTCAGGTACATTTAATTTAATGTACGCTGTACTCCATTATGCTGATAGGTTATTCAGCTTGGCGATATATGGTTTGGTCTTGTTCTTCAATCTGACGAAGGAGGAACTTGCCGGACGCCACCCTTTTCCAAGTTTCTCTCCATCAAACTAATCACCGGTTTCATATTTTACCAGACAATCATCGTACATAATGTACTTTCCGCTCTACTTGTCTCTCGCTAATTTCCATATGTTAAAGTTTGCCGCTCTGGAGAATCGCGTTATTCATGGAACGGAGTTTTGGACAAGTACGAATATTGCTAACGGCCTGACTGCGTTGGCAACTTGCATTGAGGTATGGTGTGATTTTCTCTCTATTATGGCTTTCTGGCTAATTGAATGCAGATGATATTCTTTGCGGCCCTGATGATGTGGTCCTTCAGTTGGAAGGAGTATCGGGTGCAACCACGCGAACGCCACACAAGTATTTGGCGACCACTTTGGGACTCGATTAACCTATGTACGCTTTCACTGTCCCATCCGATATACACACATATTACTGACACATTTTGGGGCGGGGACCTGTAGGGGACTTTGTGGTCGAAATCGGCTCGGAGCTTTCCTATTTTGCAAGTCTCATTACAGGCCGCCGGCCCGCGCCTAGTACCAAACGCTCCTTTGGTCAGGCTTTCGATATAGAAAGTTACGTGCAGGTAGATCTAGACGGCGAACTCAGAAGTATCGCATATCGTCCACTTGACGAAACATCATATGCCTCGCGCGCAAGCTTAGGTTGATGAGATTTGGCTCACCGTTCAAACCGAGCGCTCAACTGAAGACGTTGATACGTACAACTAGGAATCGACGATGGCTGCACAAATTTATTTTCATTTTACGGATGCGTAGTACCCGAGTTGTTCACAGGGCCAGCGTAGAGGTTTTACTATTTATTTCATTTCACTTTGCATAGTACTGTAATTGCGAAGAACAAACAAGTACAAATGGATTTCCGGTAACGTGACCGAAAAAAAGCGCCCCTCAAAAACCCCGTAAATTGCCCACAACTCGTCGATGAGTTGCTGTACCTGGATTTCTAACGTCGTTCGCAGAGAAGTCATTGCTAACTCTAGGCCATCTAGCTCTCCCCGTCTCAGGCCACTGGGCCGTCCTGAAGCGTACACCGGCGGCGGCGGCAGTTGCCAAGACGGTACATTACGGCGGGCCCTGCGAGTAAGTTAACAGCGATCCATACGCGCTCGTACTCGCAATTTTGGACGCTTCGCTCCCAATTACTGTACAGTAACGCTGCGAGCGTTGCGGACGCTCACCTTGCATGTGTCACTGTCGCATAATGCGCTGTTTGTACGCCTTGGACGCTATGAGGCATTCGCGCCTCACTCTGGGACAAAGGTGTTGCTTGGAGGCTCCGATACAGTCGACACAGTCTCAGTGGAGGAAGCCCGTGGCGGTGTTAGTAACATTTCTGCCGCGTTTACGGTGCGCTTCTCGATCACGTAGTTCCAACTGCGTATGCGTGTGTCCAGGCAGGCAGGATCGAGTTCATAGCTCATGGTGCGTTTTTCCCCCATGAACTGTGTGAAATCGTGGGTTATACTGAATATTCCCCTTGACTTTTATTTATTTTGGTTTGTTTGTGCGTGCACAGGGAAATTGCTCGTCTCGCTCGGTCTTGCGGAGCCTAGCTCACCCACCTGGGTGAATCCCCCCCTCTGCATCGTCGATCGGGTGATGGTGCGAATGGGTAGGCAAACATCTTGCTAAGAGACGTGTTGCCTGCATGCAGGTCTCGCCTTTTTGGCTAGGTTATCGGCAGTGTTGTGTGAAATTGTTACGTGGACATGTGCGAAATTTCTGAGAGACGTCTACGATTTTCGCAAGGATTTTCGAATCAGCTGTCAAGTTTGCATTGCACTAGATTTTATTGGAGGCACGTGTTCATTACCTGATTTAGTATAGCGGCCCGGCCTGACACTTGACATCGATGACAGTATAAGTTACTGTAATGACCCAACTGTCAGGCTGACATGTACAACATTGGCGAATAAGTTACTGTACTTACTGTTGGAAGAACGGTGCGCGCGTGCGGGAAACGACTGGAATTGGCGGGTTGGGTGTGGGTTGTGGGCAAACGCGCGAGGGTGCGCAGCAGTATTTACGTGTACTTTATGGGGGGGAGAATGTATGTATGTCAGTAGGGGGGAATGGAAGAGAAATTAGCACGACAGTAAATATGGGACTAAATCTAAAGCGCATGAACTGAGCTGCGCGAGCTCGATTCCAACGCTTACAGTACCATCGGATTCGGTAACTTTGCCGCGTTCCGCAGCTTAGTCCGCAGCTTCGAAATTTGATTACTGCAACCGCGCGGTACAGCATTTCGAACCTCCGTGTGTGCTTTGTTTGATACCCACCCCTTCTGCGCCGACCGTGATGTGCGGGTGAGAACGATACTGTCTGTTTCCCAGAGACCACAGCCTCGACTCGGACTGTACCCGAGCATTGTACCCGAGAGGAGACCACAGCACTACTACTGCGCCGTTTCAGCCTCGATACCTTAGAAAGACAGCCTTAAGTCCACCTCGAGTCCACATTCTTATTTACCCCACTGCCAAGACTCAACAGGCCTTTTAATCCCCCGTTCCCCTGCATTACACTGATGTATTGTCCGCCCAGCAACACCCAGGCTGTTGAACAGTCACACTTTTGGAGCTTCGGGGGTCATTGGGACGCGCATCGTATTGGCTGGGTAGTTGCGGGAATATGCGCTCTTGTGGTGTGTGCAATATTTCTCGCATAGATGACATGAATTCATCTGACTCTTCATCTGACCACAGACTATTACAATCGCTGCTATAAACGTTCTAAATCACTGTCGGTAAGCCACGGCCTTACATCCAACACTCCTGCGAGCTAACGCGCTGTAGTAACTATACAAAACCTGCGGAGCAGCGCCAGATGTACGTTTCATCTCACTACCTTCTTGCGGAAATCTGATAATGCGCCCTGACCCTCCTGTACATGTACACAGTATCCGAGTTTTGTATATGCCTCCCGTATATGCAACCATTTCGTTCCTCTCCTACCGATTCTTCCGAAGCTACACCTACTACTCTCTCGTCCAAGTTGGTGCGGTACATCCTTTGTTGTCAGAGACTCATCCTGATCCCCTTCACAGTATACGAGGTATGTCAAAGCTTATTTATTTTTCGCGGAACTTACGATTATATAAGGCTATCATTCTAAGCGCATTCCTGTGAGTTCACTTGGCATTCCAGATTTCAGGACCGATCGCCCCCTGACATTGCCACAGGCTACTCCTCATCCAATACGTCGCTTCGACGTCCATAGGACATTCCGCTCAGGATGCCCTCGCCCAGAAGGATAAACGGCCTCTTCCGCCGCCGGTAAGGATCGCCAAGCGAACTTATTACCATTTCTTGACAAACGTGTCTAGTTATTCTGCTGGCGGTACCGTCCCACGAAAGTGTGTCTTACGTCTGTCCGTGCTTGACATCGCTCATCTGCTTTCGTAGGCCTCCTTCATGTACAAATTGAAGGTGCATTCCAAGCTCTCTCTATCCCACTACTGGTTTTCCCATTCTAACTTTCAGTAACTAGTGGTCGGTCATGCAATATGTCGTGGTTCGGCCTGGTATGCCTATGTACCGGCAATTCGTTTTGCTTAAGCTCACTCATGTGCATTGCGCAGCTCTCAGTGTTGCAGGAATTATTTGCCAACACTTCAATGTGTTGTGCGAGTCTTCATCGTTCAACATCCACTTTGCATCGTTATATCTAGATATAATTGATTCCACCTCCATCAGGTACATTTGATGTACATTTACTTCATGATACTGATAATTGTTTCAGCATTGCGATATATGGTTTGGTCTTGTTCTACGATCTGACGAAGGAGGAACTTGCCGGACGCCGCCCCCTTGCCAAGTTTCTCTCCATCAAACTTATTGTCTTTTTCTCATTTTTTCAGTCACTCGTGGTACGTAGTATACTTTCCGCTCTCCCTGTCTCCAGCTAATTTCTATATGTCAAAGTTTACCGCTATGGAGAATCACGTTATACATGGAACAGAGTTTTGGACAAGTACGAATATTGCTGACGGCCTAATTGCGTTGACAACTTGCATTGAGGCATGCAGTCATTTTCTCTCTTATCCTGGCTTCTGACTAATTGAATGCAGATGATATTCTTTGCAACCTTCATGATGTGGTCCTTCAATTGGAAGGAGTATCAGGTGCAACCAGGCGAACCCCACACAAATATCTTGCGACCACTTTGGGACTCGATTAACCTATGTACGTCTTCACCGTCTATTCTCCCCTTCATCCAATACATGCGCATATTACTGACGCATTTGGGCGGGGACCTGTAGGGGACTTTGCGGTCGAAATTGGCTCGGTGTTTTCTTATTTTGCAAGTCGTATTACAGGCCGCCAGCACCAGCCCGCGCCTACTACCAAACCGTCCTTTGGTCAGGCTTTCGGCGTGGAAAGTGACGTGAAGGTAGAGGGCGAACTCGGAAGTAATGTATATGCTACACCAGACGCATCGCACGTGAGCTATGATGAGGATATCCAGCTTACGCTGTACAAAGCGAGCGCTCTAGATCTGTCTCATGTGCGCTCGCCTGAAGACGTTGATAAGTACAGCCCGGAGCAATCGACTCTAGCTGTATGAATTTATTTACGGATGCGTAGTACATAGACTTGTTCACCACGCTGACGTGGGTGTTCCACTTGATTTATCGCTTTTATTTTATTACGGACCGCCGTTAGCGGTATATGCTCGCTTTGCTATCTGATTCCCTCCCAACTTCTGTACTCTATAATAGTCTACTTGGTCGACAATAATACTATCTAATGCCTTGACCCGAGATAATGCTACAAATGTGAGTCCAGATGAAAAGGACGCGCATATATTCACCCTGACTCAGAATGTGCACGTTTTGTTACTCACCAATCCGCCGGGCCGACAGGTCCGCCCGTGCACCGCGAAGTCAATCACAATTTTTTTATATCCGTTAGATTCTTTGATATAGACACAAAGTTCCAAATTTTTTGTGATATTCCAGTAGCATCAAGGATTCTCTACACAAAATAAAGTTTTTGTACGAAAAGAATGGGAGATGCGAGAAATATACGGCGATTAAGAAATTCACTGCCAGCATTTTTGCACGGAAAATTTGTATTTGTTTGTCCGGGACCTTCACCTTTGCCGCGCTCGCAATATGGGTCCTTTTGTACCCCACCGCTTGTGTCGATATCCTTGACTCAGACTCTCAAATCCTACTCTTCACAAGATATCCCGCTTATAAGTTACTCACTCGGGTGCTATTCGCGAATACATCAGCGCGCTAGGATGACCGGACGTATCAGATTCGGCGTGCCGCCTGCAGGGCTGCGTTCGGCATTTTACTTCGAAGTTTGATTATTGCAACCGCGTCGTACGGCATTTTCAATCTCCGCGTACCTTGTTTGATGGTCCCCCTTCCGCACCATCGCGATGTCTGAGACTCTGGGTGAGAATGATAAGTTGCTGTGACTGTACCGGGGGCCGGGGCATTAGTTCCCTAGAGACCACACCGCTATGATGATGTGGCACTATCACACCTCGGCGCCGTTTCAGCCTCAATGCTTTATCAAGGCAGCTCGAGTCCAACCTCGAGTCTGCAGTCTCATTTACCCCCACGGCCAATAGGTCTTTTGAGCCCTCACTCCCCCCATTACACTAATGTATTGTCCGTCCGACAACACCCAAGCTATCGACCAGTCACACTTTTGGGGCTCTGGGAGTCATTGGGATGCGCATCGTGTTGGCTGGGTAGTTGCGGGAATATGCACTCTTGTGGTGTGTGCAATATTTCTGGCAAAGATGACATGAGTTCATCTTCATCCGACTACAGACTATTGCAATCTCTGCTATGACCGTTCTAAATCACTGTCGGTATGTCACAGTCTTATATTCAATGATCCTGCGAGCTAACGTGCCGTAGTAACTATACAAAGCCTGCGGAGCAGCGCCAGATGTACGTTTCATCCCACTACTTCCTGCGGCCATCTGATGATGCGTCCTGACCCTCCTGACACAGTATCCGAATTTTGTACACGCCTCCCATAACTGCAATCATTTCGTTCCTCTCCTACCGATTCTTCCGAAGCTACACCTACTACTCTCTCATCGAAGTTGGTGCGCTACATCCTTTCTTGTCCGAGACTTCTTCTGATCCCCTTCACAGTATACAAGGTATGTCGGAGCTTGTTCATTTTTCGTTAACGCCAACATACTTATGATTATATAAGTCTATCACTCTAAGCGCCTTCATGTGAGTTCACCTTGGCATTCGGATTCTAGGACGGATCGCCCCCTGACATCGCCATAGGCTACTCCTCATCGAATACGTCGCTTCGACGTCCACAGGGCATTCCGCTCAGGGTGCCCTAGCCAAGAAGGATGAACGGGCTCTTCCGGGGCCGGTAAGGATCACAAAGCGAACCTATTACCGTTTCTTGATAAGTCTTATCTAGTTCTGCTGCTGGCGGTACCGCCCCACGAAAGTGTGTCTTACGTCTGTCCGCGCTGAACATCACTCATCCGCTTTCGTAGGCCTCCTTCATATACAAAATGAAGGTGCATTCCGAGCTCACTCTGTCCTATTAGTTTTCCCATTCTAACTTTCAGCAACTAGTGGTCCGTTATGCAATATGTTGTAATTCGGCCTGGTATGCTTATGTACCGGCAATCCCTTTGCCTTGATTTAGACTCGCTATCTGCATTGCACAGCTCTCAGTATCGCGGGAATTATATGCCAACACCTCAATGTGTTGTGCGAGTCTTCGTCGTTTAACGTCCACTTTGCGTCGTTATATCTAGATATAATTGATACCTTCTCCGTCAAGTACGTTTAATGCACGCTGTACATCATTATACTGATGATTTTTCAGCATTGCGCTATATGGTTTGATCGTGTTCTACGATCTGACGAAGGACGAACTTGCCGGACGCCGCCCCCTTGCCAAGTTTCTCTCCATCAAACTGATTGTCATTTTCACATTTTTCCAGTCACTCTTGGTTCGTGGTGCACGTTCCGCTGTGCCTGTTCCCTGCGCTAATTTCCATATGTTAAAGTTTACCGCTTTGGAGGGTCACGTTATTCATGGGACGGAGTTTTGGACAAGTACGAATATTGCTGATGGCCTAAATGCGTTGACAACTTGCATGGAGGCATGGGGACATTTTCTCTTTTATTCTGGCTTTCTTGTTAATTGAATGCAGATGATATGCTTTGCGGTCTTGATGATGTGGTCCTACAATTGGAAGGAGTATCAGGTGCAACCAGGCGAACCCGACACAAGTATCTTGCGACCACTTTGGGACTCGATTAACCTATGTACGTCTTCACCGTCTATTCTCCCATTCATCCAATACATACGCATATTACTGACGCATTTTGGGGCGCGCACCTGTAGGGGACTTTGCAGTCGAAATTGGCTCGGAGTTTTCTTATTTTGCAAGTCGTATTACGGGCCGCCAGCACCAGCCTGCCAAACGGTCCTTTGGTCGGGCTTTCGGCGTGGAAAGCTACGTGCAGGTAGAGGGAAGTAGCGAATATGCTACATCATATGCATCGCACACGGGCTATGATGAGGATGTCCATCTCACGCCGTACAAAGCGAGCGCTCCAGATCTGTCTCGTGCGGGCTCATCTGAAGACGTTGATAAGTACGGCCCGAAGGAATCGACGGTAGCTGCATGAATTTATATTTATTTACGGATGCGTAGTACACGAACTTGTTTACCACGCCGGCGTGGGTGTTTCACTTGGATTATTTGTTTTGGGTCATTTTGTGCCGCACCGCTTGTGTCGATACCCTTGACTCGGACACTTTAATCTCACTCACAAGATATCCCGCTTATACTGTAACTCACTCGGGTGCTATTCGCGAATGCCATCAGCGCGCTGTGATGACGACTTGGCGAGCTGCTGTGGTGGCTGTGTTGGGCGTTTGCATCGAAATTTGATCAATTGCAACCGTGACGTACAGCGTTTCGAATCTCCGTCTGGCAACTTCGGTTGCTATCCATCCCACACTGCCAGCTGTGCCTTGCTTGATATCCATATCCACCACTGCAGGTTCAGGCCTTGAGGTTCCCATTGTTCGACGTCCAGCTACGCTGAGAACAGTGTCACCCCTGTCAAAATGCCCCCTCTGTACTCTTGCACTGGTCAACCATCCTCTTCCTAGGAACACGAAACGCCACATTATCTTTGGAGAAAGCGCACGCACGTGACGTAGCATCAAAGAAAATGTGGGGGAATCTGCAGCTTATGATCAAGTTGACAGATCAACGCATCGAATCCTCGCCCGAGTTAATGTTGATTTTGATTGGGTTGAAACTCGGATGCCGCAGCTGGCGTCAGTCTGGCCTTTAGTCCAACCACCTCGTTAGGCAGAAAGTAGATCGAGACGGGTGAGGCCGTCAAGAATCTGATCGGTCTGTAGACTCTGTACGATTCGATACCGGTTCCCACTAGCGTTGAATCCTCTTTTCACTTTCAACAGGTTGGGATCGTTTCGTAATTGGAAATAGCGTGAGCGAAACAGCTTGTGGAAGTATTGACCTCACTAATAGCCCAAATACGAAGCCAGTTATCTGCCTTGCGACAGATATGACTGTCAAGTACTGATGTACTGATGACTACAGTAGAGACATCCGGTCGTCCTTTTGCAGTGCCTGAAACGCTTTCCTCGAGTCGTGTCTCGAAGGTAGGCCTAGCGGGCTCCAGCGTCACCTCCAGGACCTCATACATGCCCATGCCCAAGCGTCTGAGAAGAAATATTGGAACAAACTCATCGTCCAACTCGAAGTTGTAGGTTTTCAATTTATCGACAATGTTACAAAGACGCTCTATTGTGAAGGATGCCAGGCTCCACTGACTGCAATCCTCGTCATATAAGGGGGATAAGCTGTCGGGTTTGAGGCAGACCCGAGCGATGGGTCTATACTTATCGAAGTTTTCTCGGGAAAGATTGCTGCATGAGCCCCAAGAACAATGGCGCTACGCGGAACTGATTGGTAGGCAACGGCATTCGGCGGAAGCTCACGCTCAGCTTTGGCTACTTCCTTATTCCAAGGATTCCAGCTAACGGCAAAACGATACAGTAGACGCGCCTTTCCGCGGCCTTGGCACTGGCAATCTTACAGCTGTACTGTAGTTACGACAGTTGGTTAGTGGTTGATTCCACGATGCATTTGGCACTCAGATTCAGATTCCGGCATGTCTCGATTTTTCGGGTGCGGCTATCGTTTTGCCGTTATCAGTTATCGTCATGATAGCTCCGGCGCGATAGGTACAGTTGTCTTGATATCTAACTCAGTAGGCCTTATATTCCCGCTTTTCAACACCCAGCCCCGCCCGTGACAGTGTCGCACCTGTCGATATCTTCGGCTGGGCGCGCGCAGCACAGGATGATTTATAACTTCCTTGCCAATCCCTCTTATATGTTTACTAGAAAGTTGCTCATACCACTGGTTCCAAAAGTCATACAACTGCATGCCGTCCTTGCGAATCCAAAGTCGTGAGTCCTGGGGGTCAAGCTGAAATTCTACGGGTAGCAGCCTGGACCGGTTTCAATTTCCGGGTCAGTGGTCAGCATGGCATCCTTCGAGTTACGCCATTCTTGCTCTTCGATTGTCATACTCTTGTCTCAACATTTGGCAGCTGGGAGTATGGATAACATTCTCTGAGCTCGGATTCGGACCAAGATGAGACCGAATTCTTATACTATACAATATTTCAACTCGAAGTCGGGGCAAGTCGAGAGGAGGCAAAAGTTCCGCGAAGCTGTTGCCAGTTTTGGAGTCATTCGGAGACCCATTTCCGACCAGGCTACTTTGCCCTGACAGTCGACTGGAAGCGACGGAACCGGACACCTTCAGAGACACCTTCCATGCAAATCAAGGAGTACTGTGGCTTTCATAATGCAAGTCATACAGTAAGTGCCAGAGCCGCGCGTCGTTGCTCAGCTCAAGGTGTACCGTTGTCATCTCCACCACTTTTTTTAGGATTGAATTGTAAGAATGGGAAAAAATAAGCAGAAGGTCGTTGCAGTAACCGCAGCACAGCCTGAACCACCCGACACCTTGCGGCATGATGCGTCAGGTGGATGAAGAGGGTGTGGTTGCTTCTGAATGCTGACAGGGTGTGAGATACTCGGGTATCAGCAGTTGCCGCGGCGGCCGTGTGGAGCTGAAATGTTAATCATGCCAATTCGGGTAAGTCAAGGAAGCGTCTCGAATGCCTAATTCCGTTTTCTCTCCATTTGGGAATTATTAGACTTGAGGAATGTTGGGGCCGCAAAATGACAGGAAATATTCTATTGGTCTCCTCTTCATCGAGCGCCCGACAAAGGAGAATGACATGGACGAGACCAGCACACCCGTGACTGGCATGTGGCTTCAGTGGGGACTTTGAGGCAAAGCATGGGACGAGGCACAGCTTGCTGCAATTTGCCGTTCATTCTCCCCGGAATGGAGTCGGAAAACATTACGTGTGAGTCATCGGTCACCCCTTTAATTTCTTTCTATGAATTCACCTTTGTTAGCGATAAATTGATCGATCACTATATCCATCGAGTACCCGGATTGCGCTCAGGTTTATAGAAAACGCCGGGTGACCAGTGACCAGAAACGGAGGCTTCAAGCGTCCAACTGGTCTCCGCTCTACGTAATACGTATTGGAATTGAAGAGACTCCTCTCCTCATTGTTCTTTGACAGCTTTGCGCCTCTTGTCGGAATGAATCGGAACTTTTACTAAACCTTGACAGATGTGCCTTGATAATCTCTCTTTTCTCTCTATAAATCACCCCTCTCCATTTCTCAATAATCCGCGGTTCGCCCTTTTGACGCAATTCGCCTTTCACAATGGATTCCGAAAAGGCCAGCCTTCATGATGAGGAAAAGGGAAAAGTAGCAAAAGGTGCGTATTCACATACATTTCGTCTCCGTCTCTAAAATCGTATTTCCGCCCTTAGCTATCATAGCTGCCGTTGGCGATGACCCTTCCTCAAAGATGTGGATTCTCTCTATTACACACGCCGACAAGCACGACAGTGGTATGGTTGAACGTTGGAAGGCTGACATGGACGGAATCCTCATTTATGTACGGTTTTAAATCGCTAGTTGGCGTTCTCAACCCGTTTACCTTTTGAATCCGTCTCTAGACGGGTGTATTCTCCGCAACCGTTGCCGCATTCCTCATCGAGAGTTACAAGAACCTCAAGCCCGATCCTACCGACGTGTCCTCTAGGCTTCTTCAACAAGTTACCCAGGAGCTTGCCGGGATCTCTAATGGAGATAACTTTCCCCCTCCCTTGCTCGACTCATTCAAACCTCCACGTTATGCCATCCACGTGAATATCCTTTGGTTCCTTAGCCTCGTCATCACTCTCTCGTGCGGCCTCGGTGCCACGCTTGTGCAGCAGTGGGTCCGCAGGTACGATAGGCTCACCCAACATTCAGACACGCCAGCACATCGTGTCCGAGTTCGCACGTTTCTTTTCCACGGCATCAAAGAATTCCATGTTCGTCTCATCGTTGAAAACATCTCCCTCCTACTCCACGCAGCAATCTTCCTTTTCTTTGCTGGCCTCATCGAATTCCTTCTCAATATCAACGACGAAGTCGCCCACGTTGTCCTTGGTGTCGTCTGTTTATTTGCCGCCATTTATGTCACCCTCACTTTTCTCCCCGTCATATTCCAACAATGTCCCTTCCAGACTCCGCTTACCTCGATTTTCTGGTACATCGGCCACATTTCTACCGTCATTGCTTTGTTCCCGTTTACCTGCTCTAGCCATATTCGGACCAGGATCGCAGGGCTATGGGAGCACATGAAGGAAGGTTTCGACTCGCATATAGTGAAGGCCGTCGTGGGCAAAAAGATTCTCGACAGAGATGCTGTCCGAATGACCCTTGGCATGTGTCGGGACGATGGTGATGTAGAAGCCTTTCTGGAAGCGGTCCCCGGTTATCTGCAGATCGATGATAATATTGGCACCCGTATCGATGATATCGGGTCACTATTAAAGCCCAATGGAGATGATATGCCACTTGGCCACCGAATGGTCCATCTCCTTTCGACCTGCATCAACGGCGATGGGAAAATGGATGAGGCGGCACGCCGTCACCGCGCGATCACCTGTTCACATGTCATCTTGGAATTGTCAAAGGCGGTCTCGGTCCTCACAGTCAAAGGCTTGACCCTGGACCTACCACAAGCTATAGGCCACAAACTCCAGCATTTATCCCGCGACCACGATCCCAAGATCGCCTTTGCGGCGATGAAGACCATTGCCGTTTTGGAGCGTGCGCTTCTGGAGCAACTCTTGTACGCCGAGACCAAAGAAGACCGGGCCAGGAGCGCGGAGCTGGTCGAGGTGCTTATGGCAGCCATCGGCGAGAACGATACTGCTTCCCCACGCTTCCGGCCTGGGCAGCAGCACAACGATGATAGGTCGGACGGGCGATTGGTTGCTGTGACGGAGTTCACTTCGAACATCCTCAAGCTGCTTAAGGGTTCGTGGCAGCCGGATCGCGATGAAATTGACGACATCAAATCGGTCTTTGACGAGCTTTGTCGTGGTCTGAATGCTCGTGACTTCTCACCTGCCACTCAGGAACGCTTCGTCAACGTGGTGGCCGAGACGTGGGACGCACATACGACTTCTGCGCTAACAGGTACGCTCTCCCACAATTTTATGGATATTAGCTCACAGTCGTTGTTTGTGCAATCTGTCCAGACGAATCGTCGGAAATACATCACCGGACCATCTTGCCGTCCTTGAAGGCCTTGATACAAACTTTGGACACCAGGTTTATCGAATTCCTGAAGCAGCACGGACTACCTCATAGTTCCATAGGAGTTTGAATATGTTTTATGTACATGTGACGAAACACGATTGTAGTTTTTGCTGTGTAATTCGGAGAAGAAAAACAACATTTCCTTCCCCTCTGTCGACACGGTGACCCGGGCGGCAAGCCGGCGTCCCGGAGGAGATGATCATGACGCGTCCAAATGAGGAAAGAGTGGTGTGGTGAACCTGAACGGGCGCGCCGAATCGTGCCTTTGCATACATTGCGTGCTAGGGTCCTCTGGATATTCGGTGTCTCTCCTGCTATGATGAGGTCCTCTTATTATCGTCGTTGGCTCTTTCGTGAGTATTTAAGACTTTGATGTCATAGAAGGGACTTATCGTCAAAAATCTACCTCGTCCAGGTTGTCCCGTTCCGGGTCTTCCGTTCCCTAGCTTTCAACTTTGTCGCCATGTCATCCTAACTTAGTATGACCACTTCTGCTTTCTCCAGCACATTCGCTCCTCATTATTCCCCTATGCCAACTCAAGCATGGTCCTCCCTTTGGCAGAGTGCCTGCTGAGCGATGTGCTTGCATAGACATACTATTTTCATGCGCAGAAGCGGCAAAACCTTCCAACTATTGTGACACTCCTCCTGTGCACAGGCCTGGCCTTCGGCTTGTGTTGTTACTCTCGTTCTTCAGCTTTGAGAATCCCCCTAGTGGGTTATCACTCTTGGACGTTGATCGGACAGAGTATCGCGCCGCGATGGAACGTTATTTGACAAGAACACGGGAGACGGGAGCTTTTTCAACTTATGCCAAAGGTGTTTTGATTGTCAATAATGCCGTGGGTGGCCTGGAAGACCCTCATAGGCCTCATCCTTCAGCCGGTGTATACTAGTCTTTCTTTGTTTTTTGTGATAAAACGCTTTTCTTTCATTTTCATTTGAACTACGGATAACTCAGGCTCGTGTTTCATCCCCTCACGCTCGAATTGAATCATGAATAAAATGGGATTTTCTTTTGCTTCCTTGTTTCGATGAATGGGACCGAAAGCGCGGATTATGCATCCGCACACTCTCAAGCAGGGTTATAGTAACTCACAACTGATTCCGAATCAGTAGAAGACCTTCATTTGGCCCTCCAAGTCTCCGCTTCTTACTAGATCAACCCTCCGACGTGCTCCAAGAACACAGTATTATATTGGCCAACCGAATTCGCCAAGGAATCTGCCGCACTACCTTATGACTTGTTAATAATTAGCTCTAATCCCCAGAGTCAATCTCATCGTTAGGGGTATGTAACGAGAAGAAGAAATGACACAATGGCATTTCATTCTTCGACGAGAAATTGGATACGTGTACGGAAGTACTAAAAGCTACCAGGTTTCTACTTTGCTCCATGTTCTCGTAGCATCTTCACAACTTTTCCATATCATATGTTAGCCGCATCCTGCAATGCGGTGTCGCCGTGCTCGTCCTTGGCCTTTATATCGGCACTGTGTTCGAGCAGCAGGCGCACAACCTCCAGCTCCTCATTGAACGAGGCCACGTCCAACGGGGCTGTCTCATAACTCTCATTCCGCGCATTATAAGGACCGCCTCTGAAATTTCCAGAAGCGGCTGCGTCGTGCAAATGGATTTGTCCCATATTATGCCCCGGACATGCTGGTCTGCGCCGTTATGGCAGAGTAAATCTGCCGTCTGTAATGTTCACATGTTCACACGTTCAGCTGCCAATGTTGCCACTGGTGGTCGCGCTGCCTCGCGCATCATGATAGTGGCCCCCATCAGCATTCACCTGCTGCGGTTGCTCGGTAATGAAGGTTAAGTGGCGACATCAAGAAGAATCTGTGCCTGTGGTATTAGTTGAGAAACGTCTCACATTCCCGCTCAGGACGTTTCAACTCGCTTGCAATATATCACGTGAGGTACCAAAGCGGAGACTCGATAATTTGAATCCCTGTGTCAGTGCTGTCAGTGTAAGTGCTTTTCTCAATAATTTGTGATTCGCCCTTCTGACGCAATTCTTCTTTCACTATGGATTCCAGAAAGTCCGCCCTCCGTGATGAGGAAAGGGGGAAGGTAGCAAAAGGTGTGTATTCACATACGACTTGCAACGTCTCGTCTTTATCTCTAAGGCTATCCTAGCTGCCAGTGGCGATGACCCTTCCTTAAGGATGTGGATTCTCTCTATTGCACACGCCGACAAGCATGACAGTGCTATGGTTGAACGATGGAAGGCTGACATGGACGGAATCCTCATTTATGTACGTTTTTTTTAAATCGCCAGTTGGCGTTCACAGCCCATTTACTTTTTAAAACGGTCTCCAGACGGGTGTATTCTCCGCAACTGTTGCCGCATTTCTCATTGAGAGCTACAAGAGCCTCAAGCCCGATCCTACTGATGTGTCCTCTAGGCTTCTTCAACAAGTTACCCAGGAACTAGTCGGGATCTCCAATGGAGATCGCTTGACCACTCCCTCGCTCGACTCATTCAAACCTCCACGTTATGCCATCCACGTAAATATCCTTTGGTTCCTCAGCCTCGTCATCGCTCTCTCGTGTGGCCTTGGTGCCACGCTTGTGCAACAGTGGGTCCGCAGGTACGATAGGTTCACCCAACAATCGGACTCGCCAGTACATCGTGTCCGAGTTCGCACATTTCTTTTCGCCGGCATCAGAGAATTCCATGTTCGCCTCATAGTTGAAAACATCTCCCTTCTACTCCACGCAGCAATCTTCCTTTTCTTTGCTGGCCTCATCGAATTCCTTCTCAATATCAACGACGAAGTCGCCCACGTTGTCCTTGCAGTCGTCTGTTTATTTGCCGCCATTTATGTCACCCTCACATTTCTCCCCGTCATATTCCAACAATGTCCCTTCCAGACTCCGCTTACCTCGGTTTTCTGGTACATCGGCCACATTTCTGCCATCATTATTTTGTTCCCGTTTACCTGCTCTAGCCATATTCGGACCAGGATCGAGGAGCTCTGGTCACATACAAAAGAAGGTTTCGACTCGCATCTAATGAAGGCCGTCGTGGGCAAAAAGATTCTCGACAAAGAATCTGTCCGAATGACCCTTGGCATGTGTCGGGACGATGGTGACGTAGAAGCCTTTCTGGAAGCGGTCCCCGGTTATCTACAGATCGACAATAATGTTGGCACCCGTATCGATGATATCGGGTCACTATTAAAACCCAAGGGAGATGATATGCCACTTGGCCACCGAATGGTCCATCTCCTTTCGACCTGCATCAACGGCGACGGGAAAATGGATGAGGTGGCACGCCGTCATCGTGTGATCACCTGTTCAGATGTCGTATTGGAATTGTCAAAGGTGGTCTCGTCCCTCACAGTCAAAGGCTTGACCCTGGACCTACCACACGCTATAGGCTACAAACTCCAGCATTTATCCCGTGACCACGATCACAAGATCGCCTTTGCGGCGATAAAGACCATTGCCGTTTTGGAGCGTGCGCTTCTGGAGCAACTCTTGTACGCCGAGGGGGACAGGAGCGCGGAGCTGGCCGAGGTGCTTGTGGCAGCCACCGGTGAGAACGACTCCGCTTCCCCACGCTACCAGCCTGGGCATCGCAACGATGATAGTAGGTCGGACGGGCGATTGGTAACTGTGACGGAATTCACTTCGAACATCCTCGAGCTGCTTAAGACTTCGTGGCAGCCGTCTCGCGAGGACATTGAGGACATTAAATCTGTCTTTGAAGAGCTTTGTCGTGGTCTGAGAGGCCGTGACTTCTCACCCGCCGCTCAAGAACACTTCGTCAGCGTGTTGACTGAGACGTGGGACGCACATACGACTTCTGCGCCAACAGGTACGCTCTCCCTCAATTTACTTTGAGATTTGGATATTAGCTCACAATCGTGGTGCCATCTGTCAAGACTTAACGTCGGAAACACATTACCGGACCGTCTTAGTGTCCTTGAAGGCCTTGATAATGACTTTGGACACCAGGTCTATTGAATTATTGAAGCAACATGGACTACCTGATAGTCTCATGGGAGCTTGACTTTTGTTTTATGTTTATGTAAAGAAACACGATTTTGTTTTTGTTGTGTAACATTTCCTTCCCCCGGGATTCCGGCCCGGAATCCCGGATGAGATGACGCGTCCAAATAAGGAAAGAGTGGTCGACTGAACTGTGAACGGGTGCTCCGATGTCTGAGACGTTCTACACGTCCTGCGCAGATGTTCTTGCCTTATTCCAGGCGCAAAAAGATAACCTAGAGGCACTCCTCGACCCTCATGTGGGGTTTGCTCCTCGCCTTCGCCAGCTATGCGAACAGCAGTGCGTCCTCTCTTCGCAAACCCGATACACGAGTTTTCCACTCATTCATGCTCTAGATTGACGGACATTCGCGAAGAGGGAAACGCGACGCCAGAGGAGATAGAGGCACTTAGGATGGAATGCAGTACATGGGCACTTCTTCAAGCAATCATGCCGTGCGTCTAACCGTCCTCTCCCCGACCCATCGAAATCAACCTGACCCATGCACCCACCTACCCACCATCTCCATCCATCCAAACACCCACCTTTCCCCCCTTATCCAGTGCACGAAAAACCGAACCCCCACTCCAACCATCAGCCCGCGCTCTCCTCTCCGCCAATCCCTACACCCCAACCTCAGCCCTCGCACAAGCAACGATGGCGGCCTCCCGCACGCTGTCAGAGCTCGTCATCGTGCGCGAGTGGCTGCATGACACCGCGCCCCCGCCGCCACGTCCGGACGCGTCGACGGGGTATTGGCGCTTTACGAAGCATCGCGTGACGCAGGGACGGTGGACGGGGAATACGGGTCGCACGGCGGAGAACGTTGTGCGTGAGATGGACCCTGATGCTGTCGTGCGAGAGGCGGAGATTGGACGAAGTCTGGCTGGGGACGATGCGGTGCGTGTGCTCTTTTGCTGCTTTCTTTGTAGTTTGTTGGCTCAATTCGCGGGGTTTTTTTTTCAGAGCTATGATAAGGCGTTGTCGTATACCCTGTTTGCGTTTGTACGCGCTGGGAATATCGAGGATGCGGTCAAACTTTGTCGTGATGCGCACCAACCGTGGCGCGCCGCGAGCATCCGAGGATCTCTCCTCTTCTCGTGGCCTGCGATTTGTGAGTTCCCCCTTTCGTCGCCGCCGCTGCATGACCTGAAGCCCAACTATGCTACATTGATCGTTAGCGACAACACGGCAATACGATGCTGCGGAAGAAGACGAGGAAGGAGATCCGGACCTCTGGTATGGGAACAAACGGCGCGCATTATGGAAGACGGCTTGCACGCGAGCCGCTCTCGATTCCCGCATGTCGTCTGCAGAACGCGCTTTATATGCCGCGCTCGCACCGTCCGTCCAGACCTCAACAGTCCTCAAGTCTTCCTGTCGCACGTGGGAAGACGCGCTTTGGGCGACAATTTCTGTTTTATGCGAGGAGCGACAGAGCGAGGCACTTGCACGGCTGGGTGGGGGATTTTGGGGGCCGTCTGGGAGAGAGTTGGGGGGAGGCGATGCCGGTGAGCGCGAGGGCGATGGCGAGGAAGAGGAGGATGCTTGGCGGGCGGACGTCGAGCAGGAGTTACAGACCCTTGCTGCCGTGCAAGTTCAAGAGGGCTTGGGTGCTGACAATCCTTTTCACATATCGCAGCTGCACATTATCCTGGACCGTACAGACGCTTTATTAGACGACTTTGCGTCTAGACTACGAGATGGGGCCTACGACCCTGAATCATCCGAGTGCGTCCTTCCTTTACCCTTTCACGATGACCTGGTGATCTCACTGTCGATGATTCTAGGTATCCGACGATGACGCGGTTCTTCGCTCACTTGTGTCTTTACTTACAATTGATCGATATTACCGTTTCTCCATTGGCCATACAGATCATCCTCGAAGCATATCTTCAAGTCCTCGAGGCGCGTCACTACCCTTATAGTACCCTTCTCACCTCTGACGAGTTGCATTGACAGGGTGCAGGCCAGCGTTCGCTCATCGCTATGTACGCTGGTGCTCTGGGCGACAACGCCGTCGAACGCTATGCGCTTTTCCTAACCTCTCTCGCACTTTCCGCGGACCCGACGGAGCGTCGCACCGCACTGCAACGCGCGCGAGAGCACGGGTTGGACGTCCCCCGGGTGGCGATCGTCACTGCAGAGCGCACTATCGAGCGCTCTCTCGACAACCTTCCTTCGTCCGTCAAGGGGTCATTACCGGATCTGGCCAAGGCAACGCTCGAGCCCCCGGAAGAGGCAGAGATACTACTTGTTCGATCGATCGAGTGGACAGTCGTCGAGGAAGACACGTATGACACGGCGCTGGAACAGGCGAATGTTATCCTGAGATACCTGCTCTGTGCGTACTTGTTGTCTTTTGCCATGTTTTACGGTGCTGATACTTGTTATGCGTTGTGTTAGCTCGCGGAAGAGTCAACGTGGCGCGTTTGCTCCTCGACTTGCTCCCGCCAGAACTGGCAGCTATTGGTGTACCCGAAGAGCGCGCGGCAGAATATTTGGATTACCGCCAGTTTTTTATTGCTTGGGAAACGCTCGAGCGCGTGACGGAGTGCCAGACGCTGGAGGCTCCCCAAGTGAGCCGGAATACGCACGCAACATGGGTCAAGGACTACGGGGTACGCGCTCTTCATTTTCCCTTCCCCATCGGTGTGTTTCTCAAGGAGCGGAATGCAGGACCTGGTGTCTAGTGCGCGAGAACAGATACTCAAGTTGTTGACTATGGATTGGCTGGTCCCCGAAACCGATGTCCCAGGTACGTGACCCTGTTCTTCAACGTTTCCTTTTTTTTTGGGTGGCTCACTTTAGAGCAATGCCTTGTAGCCGACCGTCGTGGGCGGGAACTGGCTCGTATCCGACAAATATTCATACCGGATCTTATACTCCGCCTGCACGAGCTCCTCGTCTCCTCACGGACACACCTGCCCGAGTGCGTCCTACGTTTATTTCCCCTCACTCGCGCGTCCTCTCATGACATGGCCTATCTCTTTCCCCCTTTGTTTAGCAACGTCCGGCATGCTTTGCTTTTGGCGAATGTCGTCGCCGATTCGCGGTACATGTTATTCACGGAGTTTGCGGGGGAGAACGGACGAAGGCTTAGTGAGTATTTGGGTGCTGTGCGTTCTGCTGTGCTGGCGGGGTTGGAACACGGAGGTTCGGATCCATTCAGGGCTGTACTTTGAATACACCTTTCATAAAGTCTCGGTCGCAACATATAAACTTTTCCGAGACTTTGTTTTTCACCCCATCACGATATCAATCGTGGAGGGTAATGGACCAAGCGGGGCCTGAGGCCAATGGAGTATTTGATTGTTGTGTGCACTAATACCGAGCTGGCGAGGTAGAACACGGAGGGTCGTCTCCGTTTGGGGCTGTGCTTTGAGTACAATACAGTATCACAATACAGTACAGACGTACGGTTGTGTTGATACGATCACCAACATGATATGATCTCTTAGCGCTAGCGCTAATTTTGCTTTGTTCTGCCGGTGGTTACCTTGCTCCTAGTCGCGACACTATTCAAATTACTACTCATGCTCGTCTCGGCTGGCGGTTGTTCTGTCCTGAGTTACAATTGTCCAAGCTAGCACTGCCACTGGACGACCCAGAGACGTTTGCAGTCGTTTGTTGTTGGTGGACCGGGCCGGTCTTATCGGAATATCGCGAAACCGCCGGATCACCGTTCCATGTTCAACGTTCAACGTTCAACTTCGAGTTGTTCAACTGGAAATAATGCCTTTCTTATTCTGTCTATTCACTTTTGGCATATCCTACGATGATGAGCTACCGCAATGCCTCAGTTTTTATCTAAGTATACCTTACACGTTATACTTTCAATTGCACACTGCCAGTGACATTCTCAGGCTTTTGTATTTTCTGACATTCTGCCCAGTAGTACCGAGACAACAACCGTATTTTTTCCTACGAGGATTAGTCATACTATCTGCAATACCTTCCGCGGGCAGGTATTGTGCTAGACCATCAGTATTGTTCTTCAAGTCAGGCTAACCTCTCACGCTGTCAGCACACGGCACAACGGCACTGTGTCGATAACTATGAGGCGGGATGGGGCATAGATGGAGCTTTCCCTTCCATCCCAAACCGTAAGCACTCAGGCTATGACACAAACATCCCCCGGTCTCTCCTCTGGCTCCCACTATCAATCAATTTTCGATCGTGCACTAGGATCTTATGAGAAGAAAACCGGAAAAGACCTCACCTCTATTCCGCTATTTCGCCAATTCGAAGCCTGCAGCTCTCCGGGTGATGTTATCACCTTACTTAGAGAGCAATTCTCCGGGTTGGACCAGTCCCGGAGTGGTAGTGATTCAGAGAAACTGACAAATTGGCTGAATCCGACCGTGAATGTCGTCAATGCATTTTCTGGTACAATCGGCGCGTCCGTTTCCCTGGTATGTCTGATGACGAAATCGGCTCGTCTAGAATCTGAACTCTGATGTTTATTCTCAGGCATTCCCACCCGCAGGGATAATATTCACGGGCATCGGAGTCCTTCTCTCGGTGAGTTGCACGAATTCCCTCCGTTGTCATTCGCCATTCTCTGCATCGCAACCCTCATTCATTCTTTTTTTCTCGGGTCATTATGACATTCCAAATATATTAGACTGCTACGGCTGTTCACGGTCGTCGAGATAAACTTATGAGAATTCTTGAGTGCATTGAAAACGTCTTTATGCGCCTGGAAAACTGTATCGAGCTCCCGCAGACCGCCGGGTTGACAGATGCTATTGTGAAAGTCCTGGCGGAAGTACTTTGCACCCTTGCCGTCGCGACAAAGGAGATCAAACAGAACTGTGCAAGTAGGTCATTCCATGGCGACAGATCGGTTCTCTCGACTCACTCTTCTTCAGAATCATTTGTGAAAAAGCTGATGGGAAGGTCGGATATCGAGGATGCGCTACAGAGGCTAGAAACCATGATAGTTGAGGAAGCGCGAATGGCAACTACAGAAATCCTGAAGGGTATTAACGACGTAAAAAACACATTGAATGTCTTCGTGGATAAACAACAAGGCGTCAATGAAAGAGTAAAGGATATTGGCCACAATGACATAAACGGTGCGTAAACCATGGAACTACTAGTCATCTCTATCATGCTCAATGTTTTATAATGTTAGATGTTGAGAAAGCAGAACAACCATTGACGAACACGACACGTAGAATAAGTCCGGAGAATGCCCACGCGGAAGATAAAAGTAAGAAAGTAGGGGGCGCCGTAGAAGATATCGACGTTGGCAAATTGAGCCGTGCGTAATCTAGTTACTACTGCACTTCATTTTCCGGAATAACTCTGACCAGACTTTACAGAGTGGCTTTGCCCGCCCGATCCATCCGTCAATTTCAATTTTGCGTGCGACACTCGTCACAAGGGCACCGCTGAGTGGTTCATCGAAAGCAGCAGGTTCAGGAACTGGAAAGAATCTGGGTCCATGCTGTGGATCCATGGGAAACGTATGTTTCTATATCCTACGTTTTCGCTCTTGACAACCAACTTTCTATTTTGATAGCGGGGTGTGGCAAAAGCGTTCTTACGTACGTCATTCGATAAGAATAGTCTCGGAAGAGGGATGCTTATATTTCAACTAATCGCTAGTTCTGCTATCATTCAAGATATCGAACACATCTCCAGCGCCGGGTCGGCACACATGGCGTACTTCTTCTTTGATTTTAAGGACATAGGAAAACAGGATGTCCGTGGTTTTCTCTCCTCCGTCCTCGTACAGCTCGGCGGTCAATCTATTCCGTTCTGCAAGATACTTCATGAGTTATACTCAGAACATCAAGACGGCTCAAATCAGTCGGGTGACAGCGCTCTCAAGCAATGCCTCGAGAAAATGCTTAAAGCGTCAAGAAAGGTCCCAATGTATATCATCATAGATGCTCTCGATGAAAGTCCTGATGCTTCTGGGCTGCAATCATCGCGTGAAAAGATCCTTACACTTGTCCAGGAGCTAGTCGGGCTCAACCTCCCAAACCTACGACTCTGTATCACAAGTCGCCCCGAAGTTGATATCCGGGATGCTTTTGAACCTTTGACATCGACATCTAGCCGCATATCCCTTCACGACGAAGATGGACAGAGGAATGATATTGCCAACTACATCAGCTCCGTGGTCTCTTCGGACAAGAAGATCAAGAGATGGCAGGAGAAGGATAAGGAGTTGGTCACCGAGACTCTCTTGAACAGGGCTGATGGAATGTATGAAGTGTTTCTCTGCTCACAACACATTTTCTGAATTCCAGATAGGTTCAGATGGGTTTCATGTCAATTTGAAGCCTTACGCCGCTGTCTCGCACCAAGTGTCAAACAAGTTCTCACCGAGTTGCCCGTGACCCTGGATGATACTTACGAGCGGATACTACACGAAATCCCTAAAGTAAACCAAGTGCACGCACATCGACTCTTACAGTGCCTGGCAGTGGCGGTTCGTCCGCTCCGTGTACAGGAGCTAGCGGAAGTCCTTGCCATTAACTTCAGCGACACGGAAGGAATCCCGAAGCTCGATGAAGATTTGCGGTGGCAGGATCAAGAACAGGCCGTGTTGTCCGCATGCTCCAGCTTGATCGCCGTTGTCCATTTTCGCAATTCCCGCATAGTTCAGTTTTCCCATTACACAGTCAAGGAGTTCCTGACATCGGATCGTCTTGCCGCGTCCATGGATCATCCATTACGCGACCATCATATTCTCCTCGAACCCGCACATACTACCATGGCCAAGACGTGCATCGGCGTATTACTTTGTGTGGAGCAACCTATCAACAACGAGACGATAAAGAGGTTCCCTCTAGCCGACTATGCTGCCAAGCACTTTGCCGATCACGCGGAGTTTGGGAACGTGATATCACACATAACGGATGGAATCGACGATCTCCTTGATGCAGACAAACCGCATTTTGCTGTATGGATGTCACATATCAGCTCTTCCTGGTGGGCAGAGAAGGATTCTGGTGCAGCGAAAGGGTCTCCGCTATATCATGTGGCGGACCTTGGGTTTCATGGCCTGGTACAACACCTCATTATGAGGCGCCCACCGGACATTTTCGCTAGGGGTGGTGTACATGGGACCGCGGTGCATGCAGCGTTACACAGGAGACATCTCCGAGTCTGTCAACTTTTACTCCCACACTGCGTCGGCAAGGATGTTCGAGATGCCAATGGCCAGACGCCCTTGCACGTGGCGGCATCGAATGCACTCCTTGACGTTGTTCGGATGACTATCAAGTTTGGTGCGGATGTCAATGCGCGTGATGATAATGGCTGGACACCGCTTCATCAAGCGATCGATACGAGCCACCTGCTAGAAAAGAGGAAGATGGAGATTGTGCAGCTTCTACTCGATCACGGTGCTGATGTAGCAGCGCGGAATAACGATCACGTGACCTGTCTGCATCTGGCAGCGAAGAACGGCGATCTCGCGGCTACACGATTGCTGCTTGAGCACGGCGTCAGCATCGAGGCGCGAGATAAAAGATTTCATACGCCACTATGTTGAGAAACGCGTGTGTCGGGCCAACAGGTCCCGCGGACCGGATCAGTGATCCGCGTCTCGGATGTCCGGTGATCCGAGGATCACATACGTAGATAAAGTATATGTACGCGTTTCATGTATGATCAGAGACAATCTACAATATATTTCTCACTGATATGAGTATGATGGCCAGTCATATATTAGATGATGGCCAGCACATGATGTACACGGTCGTTACAGTATATAACTAGTGTACTTACAGAGCGATCTCTTCAGTCTGTTAGACACGACTGAAGTGAGTGCCCTTATCCTATCTTATCACGCTCCTTACGATACTTATCTTATCATGTTGTTACTATAGCGCTATCTATCTAGGTACAGTGCTATCTAATATAGTCTGTTAGACACGACTGAACGCTATCTATCTAGCGGTTCCCATCTTATCTTTCAACAGGTTATGGGCCCTGCGCCCCTGTAAACTCCAAAGCAGAAGATCCCACACAAGCTCCCTTATCTAGGATCATCGATCAGCACACGCGCTGTTATCTCCCGCAAGGCGAGCCTCTGTTATCTATTGGTGCACCCCCACTTCTCCCGGTCCTTGGAGCCGGTTGATTGGCGTTGACTGGACCCGCTCATCCCGGGTTTTTCCCACGAGCTGTGCGAGGGAGCGTTGCGACGCTGAAGCACTAGCAAGTTTTCCCTTGAGATCACACACGCGCGATTACTATAATGTATGACATCTTATGATAAGATTACTTAACCTGGGGAAACGGATGTGCGATCGCTGGTTAAGCACGCGCAGACGAGCCAGATGCGGCCTTACAGCCATGAACAGGAAACCAGGTGGGAGGCCCTGGGGACTATATGCCCGCTGAACGGTTGGCTGCTGACTCCCCTGCGGAGCACAGTTTTTGGGTCTATAACAAGGCGGGGGTAGTCACTCCCCTGAGCGCTTGGGCTCGTCACAACTGCGGTGCGCTACATAGATTACATTAGTCCATATCTCCCACATCTCGCGTTGATCTCAGGGACTGGATCTCGTAGATTCAGGGTGTACAGTCTCCATCGCCAGGGGTCTAGATTCGATCTTCAATCCTGGGCCTGATCGCTCCTCACGCCCAGAGAAACCGTCGCATAGTAACCTCTGCAAATTTCACAAGATAAAATGGATCAAGTTGATCATCAAATCGGTCGAGATGATGCCTAACAAGCGTCCTGTCCCGCGACGAGA
Organism: Russula aff. rugulosa BPL654; assembly: GCA_022496225.1. Taxonomy (NCBI): domain Eukaryota; kingdom Fungi; phylum Basidiomycota; class Agaricomycetes; order Russulales; family Russulaceae; genus Russula; species Russula aff. rugulosa BPL654. Next base: position 130,402 of record WTXE01000025.1, on the reverse strand, counting down.
CACTCGACAGGGATCTTTCCCTACAAGGAGATCAGGCACTGTGCTGCCTCTCCTTCAGTATCCAATGGTTCGGACACATTACATTACCCTACGCGTGACGATACACGAAGAGGCTCAACGCCTCATGCATCATGCATTACAATACTACCTACTACCTACAAAATCCACCCACCGCCCTACTCCTAGGCAAGATGTACATAATCCCACACGCCACACTCTCAGCCTGCAGCGCGGCCACTTCCACAGCGCCCACGTCCCTCATACGTGCACGCGCGTGTGGGGAGGAGCCAGTCACATAGCAATAATTTAGCCGCTGCTGAATATCAAGATCCGCCTACCTTTTCGGGAAGCGATGAGATCGGCCTTAACCGATGAATGGAGACGCGCGTAGTCAATACGAAATTGACGCCCTAGCCAGAAATGGAAATTGGATGCGGCAAGATTTACCCGCGGGCCGTAAGGCCGCCATATCTAATCGCACAAAGCAGACGAACGCTTTCGTGCATGGCTGGTAGCAAATGGAATCCACGCAATTATATAAAACAAAATATGATGAAACTTTACTTCTAATAGCCCGGATTGAGTCTTCGCGACTCGTATTAGCGTTAGCTACGCAAAAAGGATTGGGAGATCCTTCAGATGGACGCAAAATCACTCAAATCAGCGTTCCAAATTGGGTTAGATAAGAAGATTTCGTTGGAGCAACCACAAGTTCTCATCGATCTGGACCACCAAGATAAATCACATTCATTAAAAGAAGCTATCTACAGCTTATCATCGCCAAGATGATGGGGGAAATATGACAATCCTCTATGTCGATGATATCACAATCTTAGGAGATAATCTCACAAAATGACGATCAAAACGACGATCAAATTAAAGCTACACTATCTAATCGCTATCAAATAATCGCCTTTTGGCAAGATCGACCCTTATCTCGGAGTATGCGTCAAGCGCAAAGAGATCTATACAGCGACTAGGAATAGATCAGATCACGTTACATCTCGAAGATTATCAATCGCTTCGGATTATCGGACGCCCCTACGCGTCCATGTCTACCCTCTGGGGTAGGTGTGCATCTCAGGATCGGCACACGGCCAGACAATGGCAAAATATATCATTCACATTCACACTATCGCGCCTAGTAGCGCATTAACGCTTACACATTAACGCGCCCAATCCGCCGCAATAACACACTAGATTAGCTCAATACGTGCTATCTTATCTAAAGAGTAGTACAAGCGATCTAATAACTACGCCTTGAATGGCACGCGCGGTGATGGACTTCACATACATCTATATCGATTGGTCGACGCTCAAATGCACTTGGTGCACGCACGAACAACACTCTTAGAAACTTAGCATCTGGATCAGGACATCTATTCTGGCTACTATTCTAGCTGTGTCTTGATCACGGGGGGATGTTGAGAAACGCGTGTGTCGGGCCAACAGGTCCCGCGGACCGGATCAGTGATCCGCGTCTCGGATGTCCGGTGATCCGAGGATCACATACGTAGATAAAGTATATGTACGCGTTTCATGTACAGTGGCTCAAAAAACTGTCCCAATGTTTGGCTGTTTCAGAAAGATGAGCTGACAACAAATCAGGAAAATTTCGTAAAACTGTGAAAATAATACGTATTATAGAATAGCATCTTGGCTTTCAAACAAGCCTAAGACCACGTGATTTGGATCAGAATTGATGTCGTTATAGGCAAAATAAGAAGCTGTATCATTGGGACAGTTTTTTGACCCTTTTATTTTGTAGTAATGTTTCATGAATAGAGACACCAATTTACATCCCAGTGGGCTGAAATTGAGCATGGACATAGTGTGACCTATAGTAGACTCAAATCAGGTGCAAGTTACCCAAAACAGTTTGCCTCTTCTCTCCTATTACCATTACAAACTTCTTTATTCTCATTAACTTAAATACATCATTTCTCTTCTTTAGGCTGACCACCCACATCAAATGGTGGTCAGAATAGCACTTGAAAGCATTTTAGTAAACTCTAGCAATCATTAAAAATACCTATCTCACCTATTAAAGCCTTTTAAAGATCATTATACAAAGCTTTCTAAGTGTAAAATATACTAAACAGCTTATTTTCTTATGTTTAGAGAAGTGTAAACAGCTCTAATAAATTGCCAAAATGCTTAAATCAATTAAGGACACTAGTGTCTTTAACAATTTGAGCATTACTCCCAGCATACCAAGCCTTATGGCGCAAATACCCTTTCAAAGTTAGAGTACATTATCTTAGCCAGACTTAGCCAGCTTAATATATTAGGAACAGCTGATTGGATTGCTTAGAGTTGGCAGAGTACCACTAATAGTTTAATCTCATCTATCTTCACAAATATTGTCAGATTTTTAGCGGTTTTATTTCTTGAGCTATTCATTAGCTAAGTTTGATAAGAATGACCTATAGCAACTTTAGAAAGTATTTATGCCATAGGGCTTGGTATGCTGGGAGTAATGCTCAAATTGTTAAAGACACTAGTGTCCTTAATTGATTTAAGCATTTTGGCAATTTATTAGAGCTGTTTACACTTCTCTAAACATAAGAAAATAAGCTGTTTAGTATATTTTACACTTAGAAAGCTTTGTATAATAATCTTTAAAGGGCTTTAATAGGTGAGATAGGTATTTTTAATGAATGCTAGAGTTTACTAAAATGCTTTCAAGTGCTATTCTGACCACCATTTGATGTGGGTGGTCAGCCTAAAGAAGAGAAATGATGTATTTAAGTTAATGAGAATAAAGAAGTTTGTAATGGTAATAGGAGAGAAGAAGCAAACTGTTTTGGGTAACTTGCACCTGATTTGAGTTTACTATAGGTCACACTATGTCCATGCTCAATTTCAGCCCACTGGGATGTATATTGGTGTCTCTATTCATGAAACATTACTACAAAATAAAAGGGTCAAAAAACTGTCCCAATGATACAACTTCTTATTTTGCCTATAACAACATCAATTCTGATCCAAATCACGTGGTCTTAGGCTTGTTTGAAAGCCAAGATGCTATTCTATAATACGTATTATTTTCACAGTTTTACGGAATTTTCCTGATTTGTTGTCAGCTCATCTTTCTGAAACAGCCAAACATTGGAACAGTTTTTTGAGCCACTGTATGATCAGAGACAATCTACAATATATTTCTCACTGATATGAGTATGATGGCCAGTCATATATTAGATGATGGCCAGCACATGATGTACACGGTCGTTACAGTATATAACTAGTGTACTTACAGAGCGATCTCTTCAGTCTCATCAGCAAAAGATCCATCTGCTTTTTCCCTCTTAATTTAGCTTGAAATGGTGAAATGTGGGAATATTGCAAATTCTATGTATTCATGACGTAGCCCTTTTTAATGTGATTCAAATGAGCCCTCAAGCATATAAATTGGACAAGAATTGACTGAGTTATGCTTAAAACAAAAAACAAAAAAATATGGGCTTATTTAGCTTGAGAGCTCTTGGAACACTAAAAAGCCATTTTAAGGACTTTTAAGCCATTTTCAAGCAGATGGATCTTTTCCTGATGCTGTTAGACACGACTGAAGTGAGTGCCCTTATCCTATCTTATCACGCTCCTTACGATACTTATCTTATCATGTTGTTACTATAGCGCTATCTATCTAGGTACAGTGCTATCTAATATAGTCTGTTAGACACGACTGAACGCTATCTATCTAGCGGTTCCCATCTTATCTTTCAACACACTACACTCCGCATCCTCGGGCGGGAATCCCGACGTCGTGCGGCTTTTATTGGAGTGGGGTGCTGATTTAGAGGCACAGAATGATGAGCGCAACACAGCGTTACATTCAGCAGTAGAGAATGGGAAGATCGCGGCTGCGCGGCTGCTGCTTGATCGTGGCGCAAATATTCACGCGCGATGTAAGAATTCTTGGACGCCACTACATTCCGCATCGTGTGTCGGCAATTGCGACTCTATACGGCTCTTACTGGAGTACGGTGCGGACATAGAGGCACAGGCTGGTTTCCACAGCACACCGCTACACATAGCGGCAGAGTATAGGAACATCGCTGCTACCCAGCTGCTTCTTGATCAATTCGCTAATATTCACGCACGTCGTAAAGACTCTTGCACGCCACTACACTCAGCGATTTGGAGCGGAGACACTGACATCCTTCGGCTCTTGCTGGAGCGTGGAGCAGATATAGAGGCACGGGTCAACGACGACGACACAGCATTACACATGGCGGTAGTGAAGGGTGATATCGCTGTTGCAGGGGTGCTGCTTGATTATGGTGCGAGTATCCATTGGCGGAATAAGAGCTGGACGCCACTGCACACCGCAGCACGGATTGGCAATTCCGATTTCGTGCGGTTTTTACTGGAACGCGGTGCGGACCTGGAGGCAAAATCCGATGCATTCTACAACACACCACTACATATAGCGGCGGAGCACGGGAATCTCGCTGCTGCACGGCTCCTTGTCGATCATGGCGCGAATACTCACACACGTAATATGAATCTTTGTACCCCACTACATCTCGCATCATGGGCCGGGGATCCCGACATCGCGCGGCTCTTACTGGAGCGAGGTGCGGACCTGGAGGCGCGGTGCGACATACAGAGAACAGCCCTACATTTAGCAGCGCAGGGGGCGAAGATCGGTGTAGTACGGGTGCTGCTCGAGCATGGCTCGATTGTGCATGTGCGGAATAAGGCTGGCTATACCCCACTCCATTATGCGTCGGCGGGTCAATACACCGGCATCATGGAGCTATTACTGGAGAACAGGGCGGACGTGGACGTGCAAGACAACGAACACAGAACTCCACTGCATTGGGCAGTGGATCGGGGAAAGGTGGAGGCTGCACAGCTTCTACTCAAACATGGCACCAACGTCTACGCGCGTGACAGCAGTCGCCAAACCCCACTCCAGCTTGCTGAGGCAATGGGAAATTGGGAGATCATACAGCTGCTCTCTGAACATATGCCACATGATTAAATGATGTAGTATCTGCAGGGCTTCTCATAGGTATGTAAGATTGAAGGCGCTTTATGTGATTACTGACATCACCACTGTCATAGACATCGAGACCCATGGGATATTACACGACTAATTTCAAGCCACATTGTACTACCGTGATATATTCCCGTCGATACACGATAACCAAGAACAAGATTGGAAGAATAATAGAGCATTCATTTCGACTCACTGTATTCCTGACTGCACTGATGTTACGAAATTTTCGTACTGTGCTTTTACTTATAGAGCCACGCATGAGCGCTGAGCGCCCGCAGGCCAGGCACCGCATTAGCTACTCATCGTGCGCACACTCACATACAGTACTGTACCTGGGCATCACCCTTTTTATGTTTCAATTATTTTACTAGTGTTCGAATACAAGGCATCCACGTAGATAGTAAAAACGGTCTGGAATTACTCAATGCACTATAGACATAATGCATTTGTCCCTGCTCGTGCTCAATATTACGAGTTCGAGCGTGGTATCACACACTAGCACACTACACCGGTAAAACCTTGCGCACTACTCACTAGTGCCAGCGATAGTCTCGTCAGGTGTGACGATCATATCGATCGATACGTCGTTCGCGCCAACCGGGACTTCGCCGGCATCGAGAACTTGTTCTCTTAGGGCGAGCGCGACTGCGGTGGGAAAAACGGCATGGTAAGGGACCAAAAGCTCAGAAGCCTTGTCCAGTATGACCCATCGATGAGTGGGGAGCTCACCAAAAAGGGGCTTCGCGCGCCCGCGAGCAGAAGCGATGGTCGAGTACGAAGAGAGGAATCGGTCGTAGTAGCCCTTTCCGTGTCCTAGTCGCGCCAGTGATCGATCGAATCCTACGCCTGATGGCGGGAACAAACCCCGGGGCAACCACCGAAAGAACGCGTCACGATCCTGGGGTCAGATGTACTGCCATCATAATAATAGCCTAACACTGACCTGGAATCAAAATGACGTCAAGAGGAGTGCTGTCCTCATCTGTCCCTGCTTTCCCCATCCAGTCCATCCAACACAACCCCACGATCGATTCATCAATGAGGCAAAAAGTGCTCGTGAAACGATTACCGTGACGCACCTTTCATCCTGGGTGTCTCGCCGTATTCGAATGCTGGTTCTTTGATGCCCCAGACGCCGCTCGGCAACGAGCGCAGGTCCTCATCGTCGTAAATTCTGAATACGTCCATCCCGCCCTGGAGTGTAGGATCCACCTTCGGGACAAACAAATTCTTTCCTGGTGAGCGGGATTAGACTCGCGAGAAAACAAAAAAAAATCCCGAAAAAATGGGAAGGGGGAAGAAAGCGGAAGAGTGGGAGGCGCAGTAGTAATAGCGAGCGGAACCGGAAAAGGCAGTTGCGTACCCAATTGAAGAACGGCTGACGCTACCGCAGATGTATCTACCTCACCCGTGGGCATACTCAGATAACAGCTTATTGTAGTGGCTTCCTCAAACCACGGCGCAGAGAGGACTCGCTGGACGATTGCGCTGGCTTATAGCAAGAGGATGTGTGTCATTCAAGTTGAAATGCTGAAGGCGATGGGGAAAGGGTCACATTGGGTGTGGACATCGTCCTGCGAAAGCGCACGAAGAGCAGTTGATAGAGATTTCCTCAGCGCCCTCTTCCTTGAGCGTAATAAGGTGCTGGCCATGGTGCGCGGCACAAGGATGCCGTGTGAACTGATTTATAAGGAGTCCGCCATTCACATATTCACCGCTGAGCATCCGTTCAATTTACAGTAATATTTACATGATTGTTGTTTATCTACCAGATACTTGTAGGACAAGAGACTTCAAATGATTATACGTTTCTGTGGCATAAAAATTGCCTGTGATAAAGCAAAAAAATAGGTTGCGGATGCACGTAATTGGGTATCGTGAATATCGTGAATATCGTGAATAGTATAGGTACAATTGGAAGTTGAGTAACTGCCTCCGCCGCGAGATTGTAATTTGTTTAAATGTGTGCTTGGGTATTCTGAATCGACGAGACTGGACCCGTGGATGTTATGGGCGTAATCGAGCCGCCCACTGCTCCTCAAGTTCCCTCCAATTAAGTTGCGCATTCCTGAGCTGATCGAAGCCCATCGTACGGAACACACCTTGAGGCGGGTTCTCCGGCTGCTCCAGTGGTTGCACGAGTCCTCGAAGTTTACTGTACATACCCTGCATCGACGCATGCGCAATAGGAAAACAGTATTCAAAGCGTGTGAAATGGGCTTCAAGATGCGGTAGGGCTCTCAGCACGGCGTAGGCTGGCAGGGAAGATCATACAAGGTAAGTAGACGAATCGACACTGGTAGGGCGCTATATGAGACTTACCGTTCCGTTTCATTTGTCCGTTGGCATCTTGAAGGATGCGCGATGATGACTCGGCGGCTGAGGGAGGAGGTGGTCCCGAAAGTCGTCCAGTGGGGGTATCTCGACGAAGGAGCGCAAGAAACCCTCGGAGAATCGGAGAACCTCGTGGATCGTCTGTCGGCACATTTCCTTGTTGTCCTTGTACTCGCTTTGAAGCCGCAGGAGGCCCATCTGCGGGTGTTGCGTCAGGTCTGTGACGTCCTGGCGGACTTGTTCGAGGCTTTGTCTTTCTTCCAAGACGGTTTGGGCGAGAACGTTGATATTACGAGTAGTATTACGAGTGGCCTTATTATTCGGCTAGGAGGAAAGAAAGATCAGATCCACGGAAAAAGGAAGGTGGATGACAGAAACACATACTATTGATTGGGGTATGTGGGAAGGTGGTAGAGGCGCCTAATTGTTTGATGTCAGCGTGGAATGCATTCAAGGAAAGCGTAACGCTTACTTCTGTTGTTAATAGATTGACAGCCTCGTTACATGCATCCCGGATATGTTCCCACCGACGTCGGTCGTCTGAGGTAACACGCAACGAGCTAAGGATCTTCTGGAGGCATTCCTCTTCCACATGGAGGGAGACGTTGACCTCATTGTAATACCTGTCGATTTTATCTAAAAGCGGCTTCACGCGCGAAAGCGTTGCAGTGTGGATGCGGCTTCTCGCTTCCCGGATCTCCCTAGCGAGGAGGTTAGGTTGTTCTTGGAATGCCCGACGACTTTCGACGAATCTTGCGCGTATCTTGGAGAGTTCCTTGATACGATCGCCCAGAGCGTAAAAAAAGTGGATCCTCCAGCGCAACACGTTCGAGGCGTCATGGGCCGCACGGTGGGCGAGTTGTGTCAGATGTTCGAGCTTGGCACATTCGGCCTCGAGGTTGCGAGTGCATTCCCTGAGAGAAGCTTTGACCTGGGTCGAAATATAAGCGGATTGATCCGCTGCACGGGAGATGTCTGTGGCGAGACGCCAAAGCTCGGATAAATTTTCAGGAACGGGCTGAGGTGGTGAAAGGTCTTCCTGCAAAGAGGTGATTATGTAATCATTGGAACATGTGGGAAACGAACATACCGATCGAGTGCATGCGAACCACTGGCGCTGCTATTTCCCGGCATGAAAGCTGCGGAGAGGTAGGTGGGGAGAGTTCTATACATTTCGAAGCTTATCACCTTGAAGTGTATTCTTTTAAGGGCGACTGAGGAGGGGACTCTGGGACTGCTATGTCACCTTGAAGCCCCCTCCTTCAAATAATACGTTTGTTAGTTCCGTCATGGTTCCGAGCGAATCCGTGGACACAGCTATTTCTGGCTGTATGTTAAGGGGATGGGCGGTGTATTGACTCAAAACCAGACAATACTAATTGCCTTGTTTGGGAGCGTTACTATAGTAGGGCGCCGAGGACACTGCCTCCTCCAACCGCATGTTCCACAAGGCCGTTGCCGTGTTATATAGGTGGCGTCGCCAGCCCTCAACTCAACGAATCGACTCAAATCTCCCCACTACTGCGCACAGGCGCTGCTGTATGGCCCAAGACCCCGTCGACATGGATGTTGAAAACAACCCAGGTCGAAATGAATGCCAAGGTAAACCACCTACTGTATTCTTCATTCCCCTCTCTCACTAGTGACTCGCTGCACTTTGTGTTCGCCTTACAGAGACTTCCATCCCTCACACGAAGAGTGATCCGTCTTGCTCGCTATCCATCCCAAACCCACAACATATAGACATCACTTCATCCCTGGTCAAAGGTCACCTTTATTCTCAAATTTCGGTTCTTGTAAACTGACGTACCTCCGTTTGATTGCAGAGCAACGGCTTCGAAGTTCACACGGGGATATGTGGCAACTCTACGTCTCCCAAGCAGAAAAGCACGATCCACAGCTCGCGGAGCATTGGAAAGGGCAAACTGATACCATCCTAAACATCGTGCGTACAGAGTCGTTCCTTGGTGATGGGCAACTTTTTCACCCGATCACACCAGGCCGGCCTATTTTCCATCGTCGTTTCCATATTTTTAACCAAGGCCATCGGAACCCTCAGACCAAATTCGTCGGATTTACTACTCGGCCAAATATCGGTTCAGCTCGGCCAGTCGGCGAACGCGGCGTTCTTGCCCGTTACGGATATCCTCTCTACTGGTCCCAGCGACCTGGACGTCGCCGTGAATGTGTTGTGGGCGCTCAGCTTGATCTTCAGCCTCACTTGTGCGCTCAGCGCGATTTTGGTCCAACAGTGGATCCAGGAATACTTCTCCTATTCCCGATCCCACACCGTTCCTTCGACTCGCGCAAGAATCAGGGCCTATCTTTTTGATGGCCTTAGTCAGCATCGCTTGGATGAAGTGATTAGCGCCATTCCTTTACTCCTTCATCTGAGTCTCCTACTCTTCGGCGCGGGCTTGATTACATGTTTCTTCTCTCTCAATGACGTCGTGGCATATGCGGTCCTGTTGTCTATTCCATCGTCGGAGCCGTATACATCCTCCTCTCAATCGCGCCGCTGATCGACCTTTCTTCACCATTCAAGACACCATCTCTAACCTATTGTGGAGCACCCTGCAGTTCATTCAGCTGACCGCCCTTTCCACCACCAGGAGAATCGCGTCATGCATGTCCCTCGATAGCATCTTTTTCCGCTTCCGTCTCCCCGTGCTCATCAAAGCGTGTCACGAACGATATCACGGCGGCATCGTACGAGCTATTGAACAGGATTTGGAGAGCACGCACTCAAACACCGATTTATACGCATTGCGCTGGGCGATTTCGTCTGTACAGACCGACAATGAGTTGGAATCATTCATTGGTGCCATCCCTCGATTCCTCAGTTCCGAACGTCACAACCAGTACACCATCGGAGAGCTCCTAGAGGATTCTGATGTGCGCCTTGGATGGAGTATCGGGCGGCTCCTGAAGACTTGCACAAGTTCGTCCTGTACCCTGGATATGAATGCACGCAAAAAGCGCGCCATCACATGTATCCGTGCTACATGGTATATCACGGAGAAGTTCGCTGGTACGACAACTCTATATTGGGACACACTCTTTGGCACAGAGACAGCGGAATCGCTCAAATCTCTCGGGAACGAGTTCGACATCTCCGTTATGCTCATCGCCCGGTGTTCTGCCGCTCTCGCAGCCCGATCATGCCTGCGAGAGCTGAACGAAGTCTCCGCGTGGATACAGACAAAGGGACCGCGCTGGGCTGATCGTGCGCAGCAGTTAATCGACTACGTCAACAAACTCTCCGCAGTTCCGCTACCCGCCGAACCAAAGACAGTCGTGGTTGACGGGCCCTTGCTTACCCTAGGCACGCTTTTGAACGGCGGTCCGCTCGCCATGATGGGACAAATGGACAACGATGTATCGTTCATGGTTAACACGACCGTCAAATACCTCTTAGAGGATATCCGCGCCAGCGAAGCCTCGCTAAATACGCAGAAGCAGTTCTCGGAGATGGTGTTTTTAAACGGGAATTATGACCTTTGGATGCACTATCTCGAACCTGCTACATCTCAGGCGCTGCGTCGAGCGGTGGATAGCCTCCGCCAAGATTTTGAACCACGGATGGCCGAGGATTGGGTAGATGCTGGGTTCCCAGTGCCTCCGGGATGTTTTATGCCTGGTATTGCTCCATATCAACATCGCCCTATCGTACCCTCGTGCAGGCAGTGGTCCGGCTCGTCCGGGACAGCATTCTCGGGGGACGCGGCTAATAGTACCTCTTCCTCCGGAATCATGGTGCCCCATTCACCTGAGAACGAGTCCTCACACAAAACCGATGTTCAAGGCCCATCCTTACCGAATCGCCGTGACTAATTAAGGAGCCTGACGGAACCTTGAACGTTGCCATCGATCGTGCGTGTTGCGCGCGAGACTTTGCTGTATCACAATGTACGACCAGCCCTTCTCCTTTGCTTGTTTGTTTGTTTTTGTTTTTGTATGCCGTGACGTTTCTGTATAAAATACTTCACTTGAGAATAGTATCTCTTTCTTACTTGTAAATTGGTTGCGCCTCCGACGGACATCAAACGGAACCAAGTCTCGCGGTTCTCGAAAATGGCCCTGAATTTCGATCATATGCGCACAGACTGTTCTTGTATATGGCATTGTCAGCACCCATCATGCAGTACAGTACACACAGCCCGACAGGACAACACATAGCATTCGTTCCTAGAAGTTGATGTGTCCGCGTGTCCGGTACGTGGAGTATCGTTACTGGGAGTGCCAGTAACGATACTGTACGCTGGGCGCTGCTCCGAGTCAGCATATTGCGCCCGTCATTGTACTCCCGTACCTACATATCACTGGCCTTTGTAGAAAGCGGTGCTGTCGCATTAGTCGTATAGTCACCGAGTTACTGTAGTTGTAATGTGCTATGCATACTCCATGTCCGAGTCAATATACTCATACAACAGATCAATATGTGGATGAGTCCGGTGTCAAGTAGAAACGTTCGGATCGTTGTTGGAGCCGCACGAGCGCGCGTACGGTCCTGTGACGCGGCGACGGCGACGGCGGACTGACAGTTCTTTTGGTGGTTGATCGCGGAACAACGGGTTCACGAGCCCCAGGATACCCTCCGAGTATCCCAATCCAGTCCCTAGGTCTCATGTATCCTATCCACTGTCACGTGACCCACATGATGTGCGATGTGCAGATAAGGGACCAAGGCACAAGGTTACGCAAGGCAAGCCATGGAATAAAAGACAAAGGAGGAGATCAGACGGCTTCTGGGGCGAAAACAAATGGGCGTGTAAAAAGTAAAACAAAAGATATGAAGGGGTAGGCGGCAAGGCGCGTGGCAAGTGCCCAGGCGCCCAGGCCCGAGGCCTGTCATCATCTGTCGACTTCGAAACGCTCGCGCGGATTTCATGTGTAAATGTACCATACGCTATGGTAGATGACGACATAGTCACTAAATACAACAAATTATATACAATGGTATATTCTGCTGGTTGTCTTGTACGTCTATATCCGCCCTGTGCCTCGGTCTCTGTCCTCCGGTAAGAGTTCTATGACGTCAAGATAATATCTTGACGACGTGGCATGACTCGGAGTGGGGTCTGGCTATCATTAGCCCGTACATGCATAGAGCCATGCTCGAGCAATACTTGTACAGCAGCAAATTTTCCAATACCTGACGCTAAATGCAGGGGTGTGATGTGGTCGACATCCTTTGCCTCCGGGTCTGCACCACGCTCCAGTAAGAGCCGCACAACGTCGGGATTCCCATTCCACGATGCAGCATGTAGCGGTGTCCAAAGACGTCTGCGACATGCTTGAATATCCGCGCCATGATCGAGAAGCGGCCGTACAGCAGCGACGTTCCCGTTCGCCGCCGCTATATGCAGTGGCGTGTTGTCGTTGTACATCCTTGCCTCCAGGTAGGCGCCACGCTCTAGTAAGAGCCGCACAACGTCGGGATTCCTACTCCACGATGCACAGTGTAGTGAGGTAGCACGATCTTTGCGAAGTGCATGAATATTCGCGCCGTGATCAAGAAGCAACCGCACAGCAGCTATTTTCCCCTTCGCCGCTGCTATATGTAGTGGCGTGCTGTCGTTGTGCATCCTTGCCTCCATGTCCGCACCATGCTCTAGTATGAGTCCCACAACGTCGGTATTCCCACTCCACGATGCAAAGTGTAGTGGGGTGACGCGATCCTTGCGAAGTGCATGAATATTCGCGCCCTGATCCAGAAGCAACCGCACAGCAGCAGCTTTCCCACTCCATGCTGCCACATGCAGCGGCGTGTTGCGGATGACAGACTGTGCCTCTAGGTCAGCACCACGCTCCAGTAAGAGCCGCACAATGTTGGGATCCCCACTCCACGATGCAGCGTGTAGCGGTGTCCAAAGATCTTTCCGACGTGCTTGAATATTCGCGCCATGGTCGAGAAGTAACCGTACAGCATCGACTTTCCCGTTCTCCACCGCTACGTACAGGGGCGTGTTGTGGCTGTCCGACTGTGCTTCTATGTCCGCACCACGCTCTAGTAAGAGGCGCACAATGTCGGGATTCACACTCCACGATGCAGCATGTAGCGGTGTCCAAAGATCTTTGCGACGTGCTTGAATATCCGCGCCATGGTCGAGAAGCAACTGTACAGTAGCAGCTTTCCCATTCTCCGCCGCTATATACAGGGGCGTGCTGTGGTCGTCCGACTGTGCCTTTGGGTCCGCACCACGCTCTAGCAAGAGGCGCACAACGCCGGGATTCCTACGCCACGATGCAGCATGTAGCGGTGTCCAAAGATCTTTGCGACGTGCTTGAATATTCGCGCCATGATCGAGAAGCAACCGTACAGTAGCAACTTTCCCATAGTACGCCGCTACATGCAGGGGCGTGCTGTGGTCGTCCGACTGTGCCTCCAGGTCCGCACCGCGCTCTAGTAAGAGGCGCACAACGCCGGGATCCCTACTCCACGATGCAGCATGTAGCGGTGTCCAAAGATCTTTGCAACGTGCTTGAATTCTCGCGCCATGGTCGAGAAGCGACTGTACAACAGCAACTTCCCCATTGGCCGCCGCTATATGCAGTGGCGTGCTGTGGTCGTCCAATTGTGCCTCCAGGTCCGCACCGCGCTTTAGTAAGAGCCGCACAACGTCGAGATTCCCATCGCATGATACAGCGTGTAGTGGTGTCCAAAGGTCTCTGCTACGTTCTTGAGTATTTGCGCCATGATATGTGCCTACGGATAAGTTCGGCGTTGTCTGAGAGGACTTGGAGGTGTAGCCGAGGTCAACGTTCTGAGCGGCGATGGGTGACATTTGGGATTGGGGCCCGATTTGGATGTCTGTCATGAGTGACGGTGTCAGGAAAGGCATTTTCGTACAGAGTGGATGACCTACTCCAATTCTGCGATGTCATTGACAGCATAGCTACCTTGACGGTCACAGTTGTATCGGTGTTTTGAACCCTATCTGTCGGGGACAAATCTTTGGGTGTGGAAGCACTTGTAAGAATCAAAGCCGCGATTATATTTATATCAAGGTTGAGAGCTCACCGCACCAAACTTTATTTATTTTTATGTTGGACCTCCGGAGGAGATCCGTCATCACATCTGGTTCAAGAGTTTCGATCGACTGCCAACATGAGGGGACAATGTGATTTGCTATTCTAAAGTTTACTCACACTGTTTTCGCCAAGTCCGCTAATCGTCCCCAAATCATCATCATGAACGAGCACCGAGTTGCAATCAGTTGCCTGCTGCATGATTCACGTTATTAATAAATCTGGCGTATTTATAGACAGCAAAGAAAAAGACACCCTGGGGCTAGTATTGCTTACCTTAGCGATATAGTCTAATAAGAGATGAAGAGGATCGCGGAACTTTAAAACATCAGGGCCTAGACAGACTGACAAGGTCGAACACAATTCTTTACCTGAGAATTTGCGGGCATTGATATGACTTCCGTGTCTGGACCATAGTCATAACCCCCTGGATCTGAGGATGGACCAGCCGCCGCTTCAAGACGCCTTGGCAATAACCAGAAGGAACGAATAACACGAAATCCTCGGATAAATACACATTGATTCTCGGGCAGGTTCTATTGAGCACGAATCGTGCCAATGCTGTCTTGAATTGGTGGAGTATTTTAAACGGCGTATAAACGTACCGTCCCCCTAGGTCCATTGCACAACACGGCCCCATGAGCGTTCTCAGGTGAAAATTGAAAATTGATGCTGTTTTTTGCCTCTTCGACCTTTACTCCAAATGACACCCGTGCGTCAACCTCGCCCCCTAAGAAAGCAACGTTTGTCCAAGATCTTGTTAGATCACAGCCAGTAACCAAAATAATTTCTTCCATTCGTTGGATCCCCAGTCCAAGATTCCGTGCGAAGGCGAACCAGCTGTCGATATGCTTCACTATCCACCGTTTAAAATCATCCTGCGCTAGAGTGTCGATGCGTCGAGTCGGTACTGGCAGGGATAATACTGCGGCTCCTCGTGTTCGTTCATATCGAAACGAGACCTGCTGAAAGTCGTTCGGGCTGAGACGATATCAGCTATGAAAGATTTAGAGTGCGAATCACAGTTACCCGGATTGATAGCCTGGGTCCGGTTCTATGCTGACCCCAGGTGAACAGTAATTAATGGGCCCAAGAGAACGCGTTTCGAGATGATGACCCAATAAGGTAGGGACGAGGGGTTCGTGGTATTCTGGCACGCCGAGCACGTGGGATGGGTTGTCTTCTGGAAGCAGAGCATTGAAAAGACGAAAGAATCTGCCTCTGCGTACAAAACCAACATCGCCGATCTGCACGGGCGTATCTGGGTCTATTGGGCCTGGCGACCACAATGCGTGTCCGTACGAAGGATATTTGATGGCAAGCCGTTCACGGAAGATATCGTGGTCGGCCATCGGATATTGCATCTCGAAGAGTCGAGAAAACTCTCAATGTCACTAGAGGTGAGGTTGGGAAAGGTGTATGTGGTGGGAGAGGATCATCCGAGGATGCGACTCGGATACACGAATCCGAGTCGCCGTGTAACCAAATATCCGAATCTGGCCCCAAACGTCCCAACACACAGTAAGGCTAATCCACCCGGCATGGCACCGTACCTTGCGCCTACTGCGAACGCCGATTAATTCTGTACTGAAAATAGAAGCTTTCGAGTGAAGAATGAAGAGCTTTTTTTCGAATTTGTATTCCGCGCGTACTATGTAACAGCGTAGGACGATTTCGGGACCGCTCCGAGTCCGAGTCACAGCCCCGGGCCGCACTGGCGAACCTGCAACTTATACTAACGAGCCTGGACGGAAGCCGCAAACTCGTTCTCAGGACCATATTGCACGGCCTCTGAAACCTGAGCAAAAGCGACTGAACCCCTAGTCCTTCATTTGAGTCTCCTACTCTTTGGCCGGGCGCGGGGTTGATTATGGCCCTGGTTGTCTACTCCATCGTAGGAGCCGTGTGCATCCTTCTCTCAATCGCGCCGCTGATCGACCTTTCTTCACTATTAAAGACCCCAATCTTAACCTCTTGTGGCGTCCCTCTGCAGCTGATTCGGCTGACCGTCCTCTACGCCACCACTGGCAGGAGACTCGGACTCACATAATGTAACTCCCCCGATAGCATCTTTTCCGCTTCCGCCTTCCCGGACTCATCAAGGCCTGTCGCAAACGATATGACGGAGGCACTGTACAAGCTGTTAAACAGGGTTTGGAGAGCGCAAATTCGAACACCAGTGTATAGTATACGAATTGCGCTCGGCTATTTCGTCGGAACGGACCGACGATGAGTTTGGGTCATTCATTGGCTCGGTAGCTAAAATAGAGGCTTCAACATTGTCCAAGATAGGAGGGAGGTTGACATGCGCGTCGTGGTCAGCGGTTCACGCTAACGCGAGTGTCAGGTGAGGGAGCCGAAACGAGCAAACACACCACACACGAGAGCAAGAGAGGAAAGAGAGAACACTTGGTTCTGAACTGATGATAGATAGTCCTCCTCGATGAGCGAGCGAGGCTTAAATACATCATGAAGGTCCATTCTGAGCGCCTGTATCGGCCAGAACAAAGGGCCGTAACGCTGCCGTAACGAGCAGGTAGACGCGCGTTATGACGTGGTTATCGTAGCGATGGGGGTATGAAAATTGTCATAAAAAAGGAGAGGTAAATCTTTCTTATTTGTAAATTGGTTACGCCTCTGACGGACACCAAACGAAACCAAGTCCCGCCGATGGGCCTAAATTTCGATCAAATGCGTGCAGACTGTGCTTGTATATGGCATTGTCGGCGCCTATCATGCCGTACAGTACAGTGCTCACAACCTGACAGCAACAACACATAGTCGTTCTTAGAAGTTGATGTGTCTGCCGCCTGTGACTGTCCCGTAGCGTCAGTATCGTTACTGACATGATGGGCGGTGCTCAGCATATTGCGCCCGTATTTGTTCTCTCGTACCCGGCCGCGCCTAATATCACTGGCTTTTGTTGAAGCGGTGCTGTCGCACTAGTCGTACAGTCACTAATTGGTGCCATGCACACCATGTCTGAGGCAATGTACTCGATCGATATGTGGATTGAGTCTGGTGTCAAGTAGGAACGTTTAGATCCGAGTCGTGTTCGAGCCACATTGACGCGCTTGACGTGGCGGCGGCGACGGCGGACTGACGGCTCTTTTGGTGGTTGATCGCGGGAACAACGGGCCCACACCATCATACCCTCCGATTATCCCAATCCAGTCATCAGGCCATCAGGCCTCAGGCCTAGATCTCAGCAGTCGTGCCATTCACTGTCACGTGACTCACTTTAAGTTTGATCTGCACATATGCACACGAGGTACAAGATTACGCAAGGCAAGACATGGAATATTAGACAAAGGAGGAGATCAGACAACTTCTGGGGCGAGAACAAATGGATGTTTGAGAAATAAAACAAAAGGTAACTTATGAAGGGGTAGGCGGCGAAGGGCGTGCCAGAGCCTGAGGTATACGTACGGGGCCGAATGCGCGCATAATAGTTACGTCATAAAGTCTGTCGACTTCGCAACGCTTGTGCGGATTCCGCCCGATTATTCCGCCACTGTTGTCCTTGACCAGCTTGACGACGTCTGTGTAGTCGGGAATACGTCAAAGTATTACAACTTCTTGAAAGTTGAAACCAGTTGAGCAATAATGCGGAAATGGATCAATCTCGATGTTTGCGACTGGGGACGTTAATAACCACATAAAGTACCGTCGAACTTTAACACTTACAGTATAGATCCACATGAAGACAAGTAGATGCCACGTTGTCTATTCGTGACGTATGTGTTCAGAGAACAGCTGTATGATCTCCTGGTTCTCTCTTGCCTCCGCGAGCTGGAGTGGGGTTTGGCGATTGTCATTACGCGCATAGACGTTTGCACCATGCTTGAGTAGGAGTTGTACGGCCTCCACTTTACCCTCATGCACTGCCAAATGCAGTGGTGTCCTCCGTTGGTTGTCTTGTACGTCTATATCCGCTCTGTCCTCCAGTAAGAGCTCTATGATGTCGAGATGTTGTCTTGACGACGCATTATGGAGTGGGGTCTGGCCATCACTATTCCGCACATGCGGAATCGAACCGTGCTCGAGCAGTACTCGTACAACAGCAACTTTCCCATTCTCCGCCGCTATATGAAGTGGTGTCTTGTGGGTGTCCAACTGTGCCTCCAGGTCCGCACCACGGTCTAGTAAGAGCTGTACAACGTCGGGATTCCCACTCCACGATGCAATGTGTAGTGGTGTCCAACGATTTTTGCCACGTGCTTGAATATTCGCGCCATGATCAAGAAGCAAACGTACAGCAGCAACTTTCCCATACTCCGCTGCTATATACAAGGGCGTGCTGTGGTCGTCCAACTGTGCTTCCAGCTCTGCACCACGCTCTAGTAAGAGCTGTACAACGTCGGGATTCCCACTCTGCGATGCAATGTGTAGTGGTGTCCAACAATTTTCGCCACGAGCTTGAATATTCGCGCCATGATCGAGAAGCGACCGTAGAGAAGCTACTTTCCCATTTTCCGCTGCCACATACAAGGGTGTGCTGTGGTCGTCCAGCTGTGCCTCCAGGTCCGCACCACGCTCCAGTAAGAGCTGTACAACGTCGGGGTTCCCACTCCACGATGCAGAGTGTAACGGTGTCCAAAGATTTTTGCGACGTGCTTGAATATTCGCGCCGTGGTCGAGAAGCGACCGCACAGCAGCAACTTTCCCATTTTGCGCCGCTATATGCAGTGGCGTGCTGTGAATGTTCGACTGTGCCTTCAGGTTCGCGCCACGCTCCAGTAGGAGCTGTACAACGTCGGGATTCCCACTCCGCGATGCAACGTGTAGTGGTGTCCAACTGTCTTTGTCACATGCTTGAATATTCGCGCCATGATCAAGAAGCGACCGTACGGCAGCAACTTTCCCAAACTCCGCTGCTATATACAAGGGCGTGCTGTGGTCGTCCAGCTGTGCCTCCAGGCCCGCACCACGCTCCAGTAAGAGCTGTACAACGTCGGGATTCCCACTCCATGATGCAGAGTGTAACGGTGTCCAAAGATTTTTGCGACGTGCTTGAATATTCGCGCCGTGGTCGAGAAGCGACCGCACAGCAGCGACTTTCCCATTGTGCGCTGCTATATGTAGTGGCGTGCTGTGAATGTTCGACTGTGCCTCCAGGTCCGCGCCACGCTCCAGTAGGAGCTGTACAACGTCGGGATTCCCACTCCGCGATGCAACGTGTAGTGGTGTCCAACTGTCTTTGTCACATGCTTGAATATTCGCGCCATGATCAAGAAGTGACCGTACAGCAGCAACATTCCCAAACTCCGCTGCTATATACAAGGGCGTGCAGTGGTCGTCCAACTGTTCCTTCAGGTCCGCGCCACGCTCCAGTAGGAGCTGAACAACATCGGGATTCCCACTCCGCGATGCAATGTGTAGTGGTGTCCAACTGTCTTTGCCACGTGCTTGGATATTTGCGCTATGATCAAGAAGTGACCGTACAGCAGCAACTTTCCCAAACTCCGCTGCTATATACAAGGGCGTGCAGTGGTCGTCCAACTGTGCCTCCAGGTCCGCGCGACGCTCTAGTAGGAGCTGTACAACGTCGGGATTCCCGCTCCGCGATGCAACGTGTAGTGGTGTCCAACTGTCTTTGTCACATGCCTGAATATTCGCGCCATGATCAAGAAGCGACCGTACAGCAGAAAATTTCCCATGCTTCACCGCTATATGCAGCGGCGTGACGTGGTTGTCTAACTTTGCCTCCAGGTCCGCACCGCGCTGCAATAAAAGCCGCACAACGTCGGGATTCCCACCCAATGATGCATCGTGTAGTGGTGTATGAAGACCTTTGTCCTGGGCACCGATGCTGATGCCATGCTCAAGCAGCAATCGTGTAGCCGCGAGATCGCCGTTCCTCGCTGCCAGATGTAGGACGGTCACGTGATCGTCATTCCGCGCTGTTACATCCGCACCATGATCAAGTAGAAGCTGCACGGTCTCCATCTTCCTTTTTTCCAATAACTGGCTTGTATCGACCGCTTGATGAAGTGGTGTCCATCCATTGTTGTCACGTGCATTGATATCCGCACCGAGCTCGATGGTCATCCGTGCAGCTTCAATAAGTGCATTCGATGCCGCCACGTGTAAAGGGGTCTGACCACTGGTGTCCCGAACATCCTTGCCAACGCATTGTGGGAGTAAAAGTTGACAGACTCGGAGATGTCTCCTGTGCAACGCTGCATGCACAGGGGTTCCATGTATACCACCCCTGGCGAAAAGATCCTGTGGCCGCCTCATAATGAGATGTTGTACCAGGCCATGAAACCCAAGGTCCGCAACATGATATAGCGGAGATACTTTGGTTGCACCGGAATCCTTCTCTGCCCACCAGGACGAGCTGATATGTGACATCCATATAGCGAAATGCGGCCTGTCTGCATCAAGGAGATCGTCGATTGCACTTGTTATGTGCGATATTACGTTATTGAACTCCGCGTGATCGGCAAAGTGCTTGGCGGCATAGTCCGCTAGAGGGAAGTTCTTTATCGTCTCCTTGATAATGGGTTTTTTCAAATGAAGTAGCACCCCAATGCATGCCTTGGAAATAGTAGTATGTGCTGGCTCGAGGAGAATATGATGGTCGCGTAATGGATCCACCGTGGAGGTGGCAAGACGATCCGATGTAAGGAACTCCTTGACCGAGTAGTGAGAGAATTGAACCATGCGGGAATTGCGGAAATCAACGACGTCGATCAGACTAGAGCATGCGGATAACACGGCCTGTTCTTGATCCTGCCACCGCAGATTTTCATCTAGCGTTGGAATTCCCTTGGCTACGCTGAAATCAATGGCAAGGACTTCCGCTAGCTCCTGCACACGAAGCGGACGGACAGCCACCGCCAGGCATTGTAAGAGTCGATGTGTGTGTTCTCGGTTTGCTTTAGGAATTTGTTGTAGGATCCGCTCATGTCTCGTCGAGAGTCTCGGGCAACTCGGTGAGAACTTGTCGGACGCTTGGCGCGAGACAGCGGCGTAAGGCTTCAAATTGACATGACACCCATCTAAACCTATTTGAAATTCAGAAAATTTGTTGTTAGGGGAGAAGCGCCTCATACATTCCCTGGGCTCCGTTTGAAAGCGACTCGACAACTAGTTCCTTGTCCTCTTCCCGCCATCTCATGATCTTCTTGTCCGATTTGACGATGGATCTGATGTAACCAGAAATATCCTCCTTTTGTCCATATTCCTCGTGAAGGGATACGCGGCTGGAAATGATTGTCAAGGGTTCTAGTACATCCCGGATATCAACTTCGGGGCGACTTGTGATACAGAGACGTAAATTTGGGAGGTTGAGCCCGACTAGCTCCTGGATGAGTGCAAGGACCTTTTCACGCGACGATTGCAACCCAGAGGTGTCAGGGCATTCATCGAGAGCATCTACGACGATGTATAACGGTAATTTTCTTGATGCTTTTAATATTTTCTTGAGGCATTGCTTAAGGGTGCTGTCACTTGGGTGCTTCGAACCATGTTGATGTTCTGAGTATAACTCATGAAGTATCTTGCAGAACAAGGTAGATTGACCACAGAGCTGTAGGAGGATGGAGGTGAGTAAACCACGGGTATCTTGTTTTCTCGTGTCCTTGAAGTCGAAGAAGTAGTACGCCAGGTACGCTGACCCTGCGGCGGAGATGCGTTCGATGTCTTGTATGATTGTGAAACTAGGGATAGATGGAACCATAAGCATACCAGGTCAAAGTAAGACTATCCGGATGACATACGTCAGAACGCTTTTACCACACCCCGCTATAATTCGGAAATCTGTTACTATATGCGAGAATGCAGAGTACGGGAACCTACGCTTTCCGTATATCCACATCACGGAACCAGACTCTTTCCATCTTCTGTGGGTGTTGCTATCCGTGAACCACACTGCAGTTCCCTCGTGATGAGTATCGCGTGCAATATCGAGGTTGACGGACGGATCGGGGGGAGAAAGCCAATCTACAGGCTGGTCAGGGCCGCCCTGGTGAAACCAGACGTGGTAACGAGATCACCCACGGTTTAAAGCGCCCCAGTCGTTTGCTATCGGTCGGATTATCCTCTCATCGCCTAAAAATTATAAGCGCTCAGGATGGTTTAGGCGGTTGAGAGTGACATGCGCACCATCGATAACTCTGGCTCCAAGGTCCTCTTTAATGCCTTGCTCGTCATCGACATCCCTTGTTCCGTCTCTGACAGTTTCAACCGTGTCCGGTACGCCATGCACTTTGTCGTCATCGACCATTTTTATGCTTTCGTCTGCCTCGGGTACAGTCGCTAGACCTATCACAGGCGCCGTGTCGACGTCATTTGCCGTCCGAATTCCCGCATTCTCGGCATCTGTCAATAAAAAACATTGTGAATGGTAAAGATAACCAATTGAACTGTGAAAACTCACTGTTAATGCCCTTTTGGCTAATGTCCTTCTTTATTTCATCGAAGCCTTGTAACATGATGTCCCCGACACCCTCTAACATACCCTCTACGCCCCTCATTCTGGCCTCGACGATGCTTTGTAACACGTCTATACCTTTCACGGCTTCCGCGGACGCCATTCTCGTTTCCTCTAGTATCGCATTTTCAAGCCTAAGCAGTGCATCCTCGATATCCGTCCTTCCCACTAGCTTCTTCAGATACGTTTCTAAACAATACTAAGCTGAGGGGACACATTTTTCGGTAGTATCAACTCACTTGCACGATTCTCTTTGATTTCCCTTGTTGCGATGGCGAGGATACGTAGCACTTCAACCATGACGTTTACAATTGCGTTGATCATTCCAGCGGTCCGTGGACACTCGATGTAGTTCTCCAGACGTTGGAAGACGTTTCCGATACGCTCAAATATGATGATGAGTGTATCTTGACGATTGCTAACACCAGTAGCAGCCTGAATGATTACAACGTCAGATTAGTTTGTGAGAACGTCTCCCGAAGGAAAACAAACGCGAGGTGTGGCATTGATGGGGTCTAAAACTTACCGAGAGAAGGACTGCTATGCCCGTAAAGATCAACCCCGCGGGTGGGAATGCCTGGAGAATACGCATCAGCGTCCAGATTCTGGATAAGTTAAGTGGAAAGACCTACCGGACTAACAAAGTCGCCGATTGCGCCTGAAAATGCAACTATGACGTTCACTGTGGGATTTAACCAGTTTGACAGTCTCTCTGGATCATTATCACTCCGGGACTGGTCAAAGCCAGGAATTTGCTCTCGAAGTAAGGCTATTACAGCATCCGGAGAATTGCAGGTTTCAAGTCTGGGAAGCAGCGGATTTGATCTGAGATCATTCCCTGTTCTCTTTTCGTAAGAATCTAGGGCAACGGAGAAGATTTGTTGATAGTTTGAATTCGAGAGTGCCTTCGACTCAGAGTTGGGGCGGGTCTGTGACATGGGCCTTGTATGGGGGGATGAAAGGAACAGCCCGAGGAAAAATGGGAGACAGCGTTGTACTCGGTCTGAGGCATGCAGTGCGGCGTGAGAAAGCCGAAAAAAACTGAACACAGGATAGGACAAACTCGAAAAGACGCGCTCGCTAGAAAAATAATTGGGTCATCGGTTACGTGATTACCTAATACTTTCAAGGAACAGGCTGAGCAACGAGAAGAAAAAGACAATGAGTCAATCGACTGATGATGCCAGCAAATGAAGGTAATCAACCGATAACTAAGGCGAATGTAGAATAAGATGATGCGTGGCCCCGCCTGGTCAGAGTCAACCCAATCTAAGTTGGGACTCGGAGTTGGGAGTTGGGAGGAATTCAATACGATTCGACTGGAACAACAGCACAAGGTACACTAGCAGAGTGCATGTAGAGTTCAAACGAGCGTAAGGGGATTTTTCGGGCCACTCACAAAGCAGACAGGTGAGCACGCGACCCGACGAGCTCCGGGGAAAGCGGCAACGCCGGCAATCTCGTTGTCAGAAACCATATCGCACTATATCTTCTAACCTGGGCAACAGCGTTAGAACCGGACCCTATCCCTCATCGTTTAATTGTAACCATCGGTCGACTGCGCCCACGAATCGACGGGTAACATGAAGAGTTTTGACGTTGTCGAACAGCCCAAGTAAGTCATGCGACTCATGCCACCGTGACACCTTGAGGTCGGTACTGTACTCACCTCAAAGTATTCGATTTGTCCGTCTCCGATTAGAAGTGGCCCTACGGTAGAGGGCATCGGTGCAGGCGACAGACTTGCGCCGCAAGCTTAAGGTTCCCGTCAAGGACTCGAGGTGACGCGTCCCCCGATTAAACCACGTCTCGAATACGCCGGGGCTAGTCCATGATTGATTATGCCTTGACTATTGAGAAGCCGCTTTGGAACTTCACCCTGGAATATTGAAATTCGACATTCTATGTCACACTGATGAGCGTTGGCAAGTATCTGGGATTACCAGTGTATCGGATTGCGTACCAATAATGGTTGTAGAGCATGAGGAGGGAATGGTTGAGATGGTGTCAGCTGAATGTGGTAGATCCTCTTGAGGACGGGGCGCTAATTAAAGCTGCAATACAAATCAAAACAGTCACTAAGCCCGTGGTATTGAGGTGAAAAGAGTCGGGCGAAACGCCTACCAATCCTCTGGCGGTTGGTCGTCGTTGACTCCGAATCGTTCTGTTTCTCGGGGGAGGTTGTGTAGAAAAGACCGATACTCGATACTGTATCTTGAGGTCAAGCGAATCGGGGACGCAAACAAAACACGACGCCAGCTCTGGCAAACGTCACGTGTACGTGATAACTTGAAGTTAAACGTTAGACCACCAATTCCGCGGGGCAAGTGTTGGGATCGATATTGTCAACACGGAAGAGGTACCACTTGGCCTGAATGCTAAACGTATGTCACGTTGGTGTTAGCAAGGGCCGAGGCTCACCGAGAAATGAGGTGAGGTGGTGTAGGTCCGTGTTGTAGTGTAATGAAGGAAGATCGATATATCCTCGATTTGGCTCATTCATCATCTAGGACAGTTAACCTGTGACACGTGTGAGTAGGAGAACACGAGGTTAGACAACACACCTCAAGCCCGAGAAGTTGAAAATGCTGTCAAGGTCGCCGACGGCACGGGCGACAGTCTCCCTCATATCCAAAACGACGGCTTGTAAGAAATGTTGTATTGGGACGCCATCACACATGTGGAGCGTCGGAGCGAACGTGTCGCCAGCCAGAAGCACGTCCTGTACAACACCAACAGGAACCGACATCAGCAACAGCTAATGGATCGCACCTACCCATAGACCGTGTTCGGCCTCCAAGTATCTGCCACCGCGCATGCCACATAACCATGCCGCCGCTTTGAGAGGAGATGAGGAGTTCTTCCCACCGCACCCGCACTGGAACGTACCATGAATGCTGCAACGGCTGTTCGGGTGGTTTTGGTCATCAACCCAGGGGTCTCCAACATTGATGTGTAGCGCTTGAGGGCGCGACGGTGAGTTCGAGATGGGAAGGGGGAGCGAAGGAAGCTAGAGATGAAGAGAAGAGTCAGTAGAGAGACGCCAGAGGAACACGTACCGCGGCGCGGTAGCTCGTATCAGCACGCGTTCGAACTGGCAAGAGAGAGAGAGAAGAGACGGAGCGTCCGTTGACGACTCAGGGCACACAGGAGAAAAGAAAAGGGGAAAACTTGAGCTTCGCTACTGATTACTGTCGTCGTACGCTTGCTTAAATACATGGGAGGACAGTAAGAGAATCGGGGCTTTCGGAGCCCATGAGAACGCAAGAACGAACAAGGAAAACGAGAGCAGATCGAAGAAGATACCTGAAAGGGGCGCTGGT
Source organism: Russula aff. rugulosa BPL654 (assembly GCA_022496225.1). NCBI lineage: Eukaryota > Fungi > Basidiomycota > Agaricomycetes > Russulales > Russulaceae > Russula > Russula aff. rugulosa BPL654. The sequence goes on along the minus strand of WTXE01000025.1, from coordinate 104,265 downwards.
GGGATCTGTGCGAGCACAACCAAGTCGTCCACGTTACACTGAGGAAGTGAGGATACACGCGCGTGCATATCGCGCGGTGATAGCATCGAGCATGGGGATATTCTTGAGCCCCTTGGCCTTATTTGGCTATTTATTGAGTCCAGCCGTCTCCTGTGCGAGCCTTTTCACCCTTTCTAGTTTCTACGGTGAGGCGTTCACCTGGGCCTGCAGTCGCTGACGCAGGGAGAGCATCGCCGTTGATGGAGCCGTTAGTCGAGATGGAGCCGTTAGTCGAGATGGGTGGGACGGAGATAGTGCTGCGGGTGATGTGGAGAAAGTTACGGGGGCGTTGACTGTGACTGAGTCTGCTAAGGATGTCGTAGTCGAGAGGGAGGTTTGGGAGAAGCCAGTCAAGCAAGCGAAAAAGACTTGATATCGGTCGTACACATGACCGCGAGAATGTATGTGATCCGGGCATTCTCAGATCTCAGATCTCAGGCCCGGGCCTAGGCCTTATTCCCTGTCAAGTTTATGTGTACGTGTACGCATGTGATGTACAGCTAAGGGACACGATATACAAGGCTATGCAAGGCAAGTCATACAATATTAAAGGGGGAGATCAGACAGCTCTAGGGCAAGAACAAATGATATGAAGGGGTGGGCGCATGCCTAGGCCGCCTGGGTAAGGCAGACGCCATTAGGAACCAGCTTGGGGTTAACAACTCCAACTTGCTTCTTCTTCACCACATCTCAAAAATTGTCATGTATGGAAATCAGGATTGATAGATATGATACTCCTCTACAATAACTGATTTGTAGATTTAAAAAAAACTAGTATTGAAAGAGAAGAAGAAGAAAAATGGTGTTAAAAGCTTACATAAACCTAGCTGGTTCCTGATGTCGTCTGCCTTATACATACGAATGCACACATAATAGTTACTTCACATCGTCTCTCGACTTTGAAACGCTCGCGCGGATTCCATATGTAAGCGTACCATATGATATGGTAAATGCCCGAGTCGGCGTAGTCACGAAGTACAGCGAATAAAAAACCTTCACTATTCCGCCAATGTCGTCCTTGACGGCGTTAGTGTAGACACGAATGTATCAAAGTATTACAATGTCTTGGAACTAGTTGAGTAATAACTTGAACGTATTAATCTCGATGTTTGCAACTGGGGATGTTAATAATCACATGAAATACCGTCGGACTACAACACTTACAGGACGAATCCATGTGAAGACAAGTGGTCCAAGTCGCCTATTCGTGTAGCATGTGATCAGAGAACAGCTTTATGATCTCCTGGTTTCCTTTTCCCTCCGCAAGCTGGAGTGGGGTATGGCGATTGTCGTTACGTGCATAGACGTTTGCACCACGCTTGAGTAGGAATCGTACGGCCTCCACTTTCCCCTCATGCACTGCCAAATGCAGTGGTGTATTCCGTTGGTTGTCTTGTACGTCTATGTCCGCTCTGTCCTCCAGTAAGAGCTCTATGACGTCGAGATATTGTCTTGATGACGCATTATGGAGTGGGGTCCGGCCATCATCATCCAGCACATGCGTAACCGAGCAATGCTCGAGTAGGACTTGAACAACAGCAACTCTCCCATACCATGCTGCTACATGTAGCGGCGTGCCGTGGCCGTCCAACTGTGCCTCCAGGTCCGCACCACGCTGTATTAAGAGACGTACAACATTGGGATTCCCACTCCACGATGCACCGTGTAGTGGTGTCCAAAGATCTTTGCGACGTGCTTGAATATTCGCGCCATGATCAAGAAGCGACCGTATGGCATCAACTTTCCCATTGTCCGCCGCTATATGCAGTGGCGTGCTGTGGTCCTCCGACTGTGCCTCCCGGTCTGCACCGTGCTCCAGTAGGAGCCGCACAATATCATGGCTCCCACTCCTCGATGCACCGTGTAGTGGTGTCCAAAGATCTTTGCGACGTGCTTGAACATTCGCGCCATGATCGAGAAGCGATCGTACAGCAGCAACTTTTCCATTGGCCGCCGCTGCATACAAGGGCGTGCTGTGGTTGTCTAGCTTTGCCTCCAGGTCAGCACCGCGCTCCAGCAAGAGCTGCACAACATCGGAATTCCCATTCCACGATGCACGGTGTAGTGGTGTCCAAAGATCTTTGCGACGTGCTTGAACATTCGCACCATGATCGAGAAGCGACCGCACAGTAGCAACTTTCCCATTGTCCGCCGCTGCATACAGGGGCGTGCTGTGGTCGTCCAACTGTGCCTCCAGGTCCGCGCCGCGCTCCAGTAAGAGCCGCACAACCTCTGGATTCCCACTCCATGATGCACGGTGTAGCGGTGTCCAAAGGTCTTTGCGACGTGCTTGAACATTAGCGCCATGATCGAGAAGCGATCGTACAGCAGCAACTTTCCCATTGTCCGCCGCTAAATACAGGGGGGTGCTGTGGTTGTCCAACTGTGCCTCCAGGTCGGCACCACGCTCTAGTAAGAGCCGCACAACATCGGGATTTTCATGACAAGATGCAATGTGTAGTGGTGTACAAAGATGATTGCAACGCGCTTGAATATTCGCGCCATGATCGAGAAGCGACCGTACAGCAGCAACTTTCCCATTCTCCGCAGCTATGTGCAGCGGTGTGTTGTGGTCGTCCGACTGGGCCTCCAGGTCCGCACCGCGGTCCAATAAAAGCTGCACAACGTCGGGATTCCCGCTCCAGGATGCGAAATGCAGTGATGTATGAGAACTTTCATCTCGCGCATCGATACTGACGCCGTGCGCAAGCAGCAATCGTGTGGCTGCGAGATCGCCGTTCTTCGCTGCCAGATGTAGTACTGTCACGTGATCGTTATTAGTACGTGCTGCGATGTTCGCCCCGTGGTCCAGTAGAAGCTGCACGATCTCTATCTTCCTCTTCTCCAGTAATTGACTCGTATCAACCGCTTGATGAAGCGGTGTCCACCCATTGTTATCCCGTGCGTCAATGTCCGCGCCGAGCTCAATGGTCATCCGCGTAACTTCTAGAAGTGCATTCGATGCCGCCACGTGCAAAGGCGTCTGACCACTGGTGTCCCGAACATCCTTGCCGACGCAACGCGGAAGTAAATACTGACATATTTGGACATGTCTCCTGTACAACGCTGCATGCACAGGGGTTCCACGAACACCACCCCTAGCGATCACATCCTGTGGGCGCTTCATGGTGATGTGTTGAACAAGGGCATAAAACCCAAGGTCCGCAACATGATATAGCGGAGACCCTTTGGTTGAACCGGAATGCTTCTCTGCCCACCAGGAAGAGCTGATATGTGAAATCCATATAGCGAAATGCGGCTTGTCTGCATCGAGGAGATTATCGATTGCACTTGTTATAAATGATATTACGTTCCCGAACTCGGCGTGATCGGCAAAGTGCTTGGCGGAATAGTCCGCTAGAGGGAATTTCTTTATCGTCTCGTTGTTGATAGGTTGCTCCAAACGAAGTAGCACGCCAATGCATGCCTTAGCAATAGTGGTATGTGCGTGCTCAAGGAGAATATGATGGTCTCGTAATGGATCCACCACGGAGGCGGCAAGACGATCCGATGTAAGAAACTCCTTGACAGAGTAGTGAGAGAATTGAACCATACGGGAATTGCGGAAATCAACGACGTCGATCAGACTCGAGCATGCGGATAACACGGCCTGTTCTTGATCCTGCCACCGCAGATTTTCATCCAGCTTCGGGATTCCATTGGTTACGCCGAAATCAATGGCAAGGACTTCCGCTAGCTCCTGCACACGAAGCGGACGGACAGCCACCGCTAGGCATTGTAAGAGTCGATGTGTATGTACTCGGTTTGCTTTAGAATTTCTTGTAGTATCCGCTCATATGTCTCGTCGAGGGTCACGGGCAACTCGGTGAGAACTTGTCGGACGCTTGGCGCGAGACAGCGGCGTAAGGCTTCAAATTGACATGAAACCCACTTGAACCTATTTTGAAATTTAGCAAATGTGTTGTGAGCGGAGAAGCGCCCCATACATTCCGTCAGCTCTGTTTGAGAGCGTCTCGACAACTAGTTCCTTGTCCTCTTCCCGCCATCTCATGATCTTCTTGTCCGATTTGACGATGGATCTGATGTAGTCAGTAATATCCTCCTTTTGTCCATCTTCCTCGTGAAGGGATACCCGGCCGGAAATCGTTGTCAAGCGTTCAAGTACATTCCTGATATCAACTTCGGGGCGACTTGTGATACAGAGACGTAAATTTGGGAGGTTGAGCTCGACTAGCTCCTGGATGAGTGCAAGGACCTTTTCACGCGACGATTGCAGCCCAGAGCCAGAGGTGTCACGGCATTCATCGAGAGCATCTACGACGACGTATAATGGCAATTTTCGTGATGCTTTTAATATTTTCTTGAGGCATTGCTTAAGGGTGCCGTCACTTGGGTGCTTCGAACCATGTTGATGCTCTGAGAATAACTCATGAAGTATCTTGCAGAACAAGGTAGATTGACCACAGAGCTGTAGGAGGATGGAGGAGAGGAAACCACGAGCAACTTGTTTTCTCGTGTCCTTGAAGTCGAAGAAATAGTACGCCAGGTACGCTGACCCTGCGGCGGAGATGCGTTCGATGTCTTGGATGATGGTAGAGCTAGCGGTAGAACCATAAGTATGCCAGGCCAAGGTAATACTATTCGGATGACATACGTTAGAACGCTTTTGCCACACCCCGCTATGAATCAGAAGTCGGTGACTAATGTGAAAATGCAGAGTGCGGGAACCTACGCTTTCCGTAGATCCACATCACGGAACCAAACTCTTTCCACCTTCTGTAGGTGTTGCTCTCCGTGAACCACACTGCTGTTCCCTCGTGATGATAATCGCGTGCAACATCGAGATTGACGGACGGATCGGGGGGAGAAAGCCAATCTGCAGGACGGTCAGAACTGAGTCGGTGAATCAGACGTGGTAACGAGGTCACCCACGGCTTAAAGCGTCCCAGTCGCTTGCTATAGGTCGGACTATCATTTCATCGCCTAAAAAACATAACTGCTCAGGATGGCTTAGATATCGGCTAAGAACGGCATGCGCACCATCGATAACTCTGGCTCCATATTCTACGATGCCTTGCTCGTTGTCGACATTCCTTGTTCCGTCTCGGACACCCTCAACAGAGTCCTGTATGGGGTGCGCCTTGTTGTCTTCGACCTTTTTTATGCTTTTGTCTGCCCCGGGTAGTATGGTCGCTATACCTACTATCACAGGCGCCGTGTCGACGTCATTTGCCGTCTGGCGTGCACTGCTCTCGGCATCTTACCATAAAGACACTGTGAGTGATGAACATAACCGATTGAACAGTGATTTGCGCACTGTTAGTGCCCTTTTGGCTGATATCCTTTATTCTTTCATCGAAGCCTTGAAACATATCCTGTAACATGTTTATACCCTTCAGGGTTTCTGCGCCTGCCATCCGCGTTTCCTCCAGTATCGCATTTTCAAGCCTCAGCAGCGCATCCTCGATATCCGTCCTTCCCACCAGCTTCTTCAGATACGTTTCTAAACATTACTAAGCTGAGGGGACATATTTTTCGCTGGGATTAACTCACTTGCACGATTCTCTTTAATTTCCTTTGTTGCTATGGCGAGGATACGTAGTACTTCAACCATGACATTTACAATTACGTTGATCATTCCAGCGGTCCGTGGACACTCGATGTAATTCTCCAGCCGTCGGAAGACGTTTTCGATACGCTCAAAGATGATGATGAGTGTATCCCGACGATTGTTAACAGCAGCAGCAGTCTGGAAGATTACAATATCACGTTAGCTTGTGAGAACGTCTCCAGAAGGAAAGCAAAACGCGAGGTGTGGCATTGATGGGGTCTAAAACTTACCGAGAGAAGGACTGCTATGCCTGTAAAGATTAACCCCGCGGGTGGAAATGCCTGGAGAATACACATCAGTGTCCAGATTCTGGATAAGTCAAGTGGAACACCCTGAGACTCACCGGGCGAACGAACTCGCCGATTGCGGCAGTGATTGTGCCTGAAAATGCCACTATGACCTTCACAGTGGGATTTAACCAGTTTGACAACCTCTGTGAATCATTATCATTCAGGGACTGGTCACCAGGGATTTGCTGTCGAAGGAAGGCTATTACAGCATCCGGAGATTTGCAGGTTTCAAGTCTGGGAAGTAGCGGATTTGATCTGAGATCATTCCCTGTTTTCTTTTCGTAAGAATCTAGGGCAACGGAAAAGATTTGTTGATAGTTTGAATTCGAGAGTGCCTTCGACTCAGAGTTGCGGTGGGTCTGCGACATGGGGCTTGTGTGGGGAGATGAAAGGAACAGCCCGTAGTAGTAAAACGAGTGACAGCGTCGTACTCGGTGAGGCTGTGCCAGTGGGACCTTATTATGATTATGCAGTGCGGCGTGAGAAAACCGAAAACAACTGAACACAGGTAGTTCAAACAGGACAAACTCTAGAAGACTTTGTTGGTGCGTGCGCTCGCAGAAAAATAATTGGGTTATCGGATCGTGATTACCTAATGCCTTCAATGGACAGGCTCAGCGACAAGAAAAGGACAATGAGTCAACGGATCGATGATGCGAGCAAATGAAGGTAATTAACCAATACTGTAACTAAGATGTAAGGCGAATGTAGAATATGATGACGAGCGGCACCGCCTGCCAGTGGTCGGAGTCAACTCAATCGAAGTTGGGACTTGGGGAGGAATTCAATACGATTCGACTGGAACAACAGCACAAGGCACACTAGCAGAGCGCATGTAGAGTTCAAATGAGCACAAGGGATTTTTCGGGCCACTCACAAAGCAGACAGGTGAGCGCGCGACTCGACGAGCCTCGAGGAAAGCGGCAACCTCGTTGACAAAACCATATCGCACGATCTCTTCTAACCTTGGCAACAGCGTTAGAACCGGACCCTATCGGCCCTAACCCTAATCGTCTGGCTGCAACCATCGGTCTACTGCGCCCACGAATCGACGGGCAACATGAAGAGTTTTCAATTTTGACGTTGTCGAACAGCCCAAGTAAGTCATGTCACACCTTGCAGTCGGTACTGTACTGTGACTACTCACCTCAAAGTACTGTATCGATTTGTCCGTCTTCGACTAGAAGTAGCCCCACGGTAGATGACATCGGTGCAGGTGACAGACTTGTGTCGCAAGATTTAGGTCCGGACTCGAGGTGACGCGTCCCCTGATTAAACCCCATCTCGAATGCGCCGGGGCTAGTCCATGATTGAGTATGTCTTGAGTCTTGACTATTGAGAAGCTGCCTTGGAACTTCACCCTAGCAAATTGAAACCTGACATTCTACGCCTCACTGAAGAGCGTTGGCAATGGGTCGGCTGAATGTGATAGATCCTCTAAGGAACGGGGCGCTAATTAGAGCTGCAATACAAATCAAAATAGTCACCAAGCGCGTGTATTGACGTGAAAAGAGTCGGGCGAAACGCCTACCGATCCTCTGGTGGTTGGTCTTCGTTGACTCCGAGTCGTCTTGTTTCTCGGGGCCCGGGGGAGGCTGTGTAGAAAGACCAACACTCGATATCTTGAGGTCCAGCGAATTGACGTGTGATATGGATATGTTAAGCCACCAATTCCGCGGACAGGTGTTGGGATCGATATTGTCAACATGGCACGCGTCGAAAATCCCCAGGAGTATGACATCATTAAAAATTCTTGGCGGTCACGGTTTTGCGCTTTAGATCAGGTCCTGTTTTTCCCGAGTCTGCTTAGTCGCCCCTTCCCCAGTCATGCGCTCCTCCCCAGATAGTATCTTGTTTCGCACCCGGTTTCGCATCCGTCTCCCTGAACTCATCAGCGCCTGTCATGATCCGACTCGACTCGTGAACGATAGCACGGTGGCATCGTACGGGCTATTGAACAGGATTTGGAGAGCACGCATTCAAACACCGATGTACTGTATACGCATTGCACTGGGCGATCTCGTCTGTACAGACAGACACTCTTTAGTACAGAGACAACCGAATCAAACTCTCGTGAACGACTTCGACCCCATTATTGCGCTCATCGACAGAGATACATTGTCAACAGAGGTGTTGTGGATCCACAGACACGAATGCCGAGGATGGAAAAGGAGACAAGGATGTACACGGGAGGAAAGAAAGGAGAGAACACACTAGATTCTAACCCGATGTCTTCCACGAGTGAGGAGGTAGCTTCAATCCATCTCGAGTCGCTACTAAACGTCTGTGTTGGTGAAAAAGATGTTTGGAACAAAAAAATGTGTACATAACGCTGCATCGAATGTATAGAAACCTTTTGAAAAAATTGTAGGAAAAATAGTTAGCAACGCAGATATGAGGCTAAGAACTAAATACGGGGCGTACGTCATGCTACAGTACATAGATGCGGCCAGTGCTGATCACCATTGTCCAAAGGTCGAGAAAGGGGAACGAAACCTGGTAGAAAAGAGGAGAATGAGTGGCTGTGAGGGCGGGAAGGAACTGTATTTGCTCGCGGTTGTCTTCATCGAAGCGATAAAAAAAAGCCGAGAGGGTGGGAAAACGATACAGTCAGCCTGTGCCGGTGGCGGGCGCTCCGACTGACGCAGTTGTTCCGCCTCGATTCGAGCGTGCCTCCGACCCACATCGTGTTCTGCCGCTTTCGCAGCCCGATCATCCCTGCGAGAACTGAACGAAGCTTCGATTTGGGTACAGACGAAGGGATCGCGTTGGACCGAACGCGCGCCGCAGCTAACCGCGCTAACCATCGACCACATCAATAAACTCTCCAGGTTCTGCTGCCTGCCGAACCAGAGACGGTCGTGGTTGATGGCCCCATGCTCGCCCTGGGCGCGTTTTTGAACTGCGGACCGCCCTGCATTGGAGAAGTGGGAGACGACATGTCGTTCATGGTTACTCTAACAACGACCGTGAAGTATCTCGTGGAGGATGTCCGCGTCAGTGAAGCCTCGCTATATACGTAGAATCAGTTCTCGGAGATGGTATATTTTGGGCCTTTGGATGCGCTATCTCGACCCCGCTACGTCTAAGGCGCCGCGTCGAGCGGTGGATAGCCTCCGTCAAGATATTGGACCACGGATGACTGAGGATTGGGTGGATACCGGGTTCCCTCTGCCTCCGGGATGTTTTGCGCCTGGTATCATTCCGGATCGACGTCGTCCTATCGTCCCCCTTGTATAAAATACTATACTTGAGAATAGCATCCCTTTCTTAAATTGGTTGCGTCACCGACGGACATCAAACGGAACCAACTGAAGTCTCGCGGCTCTCGCCAATGCTAGTCGTACATTCACCGAGTTACTCTAGTTGTGATTGGTGCTATGCATACTCCATGTCCGAGTCAATGTGCTCATACATGAGATCAATATGTGGATTGAGTCCGGTGTCAAGTAGGAATGTGAATGTTTAGATCGTTGTTGGAGCAGCGCGTATCGCGCGTAACGTAACTTACGTGATGCTTACCTGAGCTGGGTGGCCCAAACGCAGAACGCAGCGTCGGAGTTTTTTTTTTTTTTTTTTTTTTTTTTTTTTGGAAAGCGTTCTATTCCTAGTCACATATGAGACGTAATCTAAGAATAACTACCAGTTAGCAGGAGACGGGAAGGCGTCAGCTCTAGTCTGGCACGCTGTAGCCGGCCGCTGGGGGCCGGGTGAGGAAATGCTATTGTGCACGTCCCCGGTTAGGGGACAGTGTGGGACTCAGGTCATGCTACCTTCGAGGGCAAGGTACCAGGATCTTCTACCCACTAAAACCTCACGATTATAGACCCAGTTATGGGATATGTCTGCTGATTGCTTGGGGGAAGGTTCCTATTCAGGTTGTTTGTCTCACTTAATTTGGTTTATGTGTGTTTTCATTTCCAGTTTTCGTTATGGTGATATTAGTTTATTTATTTTCCTTAGCCACCTTGCCCTACGATTTGGCAGGCCAGCTGGCCTGTTTCCTTATGGGGGGCAGGGAGAGTTGGCTGCGTGTGAGAGGATCGATGCGATGTCTCAATGATTTTGGATCCGGGTTTGTCAGCATGGAGTTTAAACCTGTAAGTCGGAGTTTGAATATGTGCCACTTGTGCGTTCTGTTCGTGTTACTGGACAAAAGGTGGGGTGGTTCGGACTCAGAGGGATTTCAACTCAGCTCCCTTTCATGCTCGCATGGTTTCGTTTGGCAGTGGCACATCATGGTGGTGCTGGGTTGGTGTTGAGCTCAGTGTTGTGTCTAGCACTGGCGTGAAGTGGTGTAACAGTGTTTGATTGTTCATTACATGGCCCGGTTGTGGGCAAACCCGGGTGTGGGTAGGTATAGGGGGGCGGGTGCGGAATTATTCCTCCTTGCCCAGCATGGGAAAACCGCCCATGATGGTGGTAACGGTTCAAGGAGCCCCGCAGCGTCGGAGTTTGGAGTGGGTCTTGTGGCTGGACAGACGAGGCGACGTTCCGTTTTCCCTCTTCTGCCGCCTCAGCAGCAGCTCTTTGTACACACGTACACACTCAGTTCACTGTTCACTCTCTGTAGTTACACCCTCCCACCACACCCTTCAGCCAATACATAGACGTTGATTCTCCGCAACCAAAACGAGCCCACAAAGAACGCCATCAATACACTAATCCGCAGTCACATTTCACCACCGACTAAGCAGCGAAGAAATACCTCTATCTCGCAGCAGTATCTTCACACCCAGCGGGTTCGTTGTGTTGTGACCACCGGTTCACGGATCGCTGCAGCGAGCGCGAGAGCCGTACCCGCCCCGGCCGCCCGCGCAGCTCACCTCTCCGGCTGGACCCACAGGCTTCGCCCGACGGCGCTTCGCGCCTGCGCGCACCTAGCACACACAGCACACCCTCACGCACGTAGCACAGTACCAAATCATACCGATGTACCCTCTCGCTCACTACTCGCCCTCCCTCGACCCACTCCCAGGCGCCAAGATATGTTACGTACGTAGCGTAGTTGGTGACAGCTCTTTTGGGCAGATCGCTCGGGCACAAGTATCCCAATCCGAGTCCTCAGGCCTACTGTAGCTAGCTCTAGGCCTCAGGCCTCAGGCCTTAGCGCGGCCTCAGTGGTCTCTCTCACATCCTACTATTTACTGTCAATTATGTGTGATGTACAGCTAAGGGACGCGAGGTACAACGCTACACATAGCAAGCCATGGAATATCAGACGAAGGAGGAGATCAGATGACTTCTGGGGCGAGTAAGACATAAAACATAAGATTTTAAGATATGAAGGGGTGGGCGCGTGCCTGAGCCTACACGTACGAATGCGCGAAAAATAATTACTTTCCATCGTCTCTCGACTTCCAAACGCTCGCATAGATTCCGTGTATATGCTATGGTAAATGTCGGATTAGTCACGAAATACACAAATCAAAAAAGTTCGCTCAATTATTCAGCCGTAGTTGATCGATGATCGATGATCGTCACTATCCAAAAGTCGAAAGGAGTGAAAGGAGTCGGGGAGGGAGACTCGAGCAGTGTTTATAACTTACAGCGGCAACTTTCCCATTCTCCGCTGCTATATGGAGGGGTCTGTTGTGGTCGCCCGTGCCTCCAGGTCCGCACTGCGCTCCATTAAGAGCCGTATGATGTCGGGGTTCCCGCTATACGATGCAGCGTGTAGCGGTGTCCAAAGATCTTCAAAATTTGCTTGAATATTCGCGCCATGATCAAGAAGCAACTGTACAGTAGCAACTTTCCCATACTCCGACGCTACATGCAGTGGTGTGCTGTGGTCATCCAATTGTGCCTCCAGGTCCGCACCACGCTCTAGTAAGAGCCGCACAACGTCGGGATTCCCATTCCGTGATGCAGCGTGTAGTGGTGTCCAAAGGTCTTTCCGACGTGCTTGAATATTCGCGCCATGGTCGAGAAGTGACCGAACAGCAGCAACTTTCCCATTGTCCACCGCTACATGCAGTGGCGTGCTGTGGTTGTGGTCGTCCAACTGTGCCTCTAGGTCCGCACCACGCTCTAGTAGAAGCCGAATAATGTCGCGGTCCCCACTCCATGATGCAGCGTGTAGTGGTGTCCAAAGACCTTTACGACGTGCTTGAATATTCGCGCCATACACGAGAAGCGACTGTACTGCAGCAACTTTCCCATTGGCCGCCGCTATATGCAGTGGCGTGTTGTAGTCGTCCAACTGTGCCTCCAGGTCCGCACCACGCTCTAGTAAGAGCCGTACAACGTCTGGATTCCCACTCCACGATGCGTCATGTAGCGGTGTCCAAAGACCTTTGCGACATGCTTGAATATTCGCGCCATGGTCGAGAAGTGACTGAACAGCAGCAACTTTCCCATTGACCGCCGCTATATGTAGTGGCGTGCTGTGGTTGTCCAACTGTGCCTCCAGGTCCGCACGACGCTCTAGTAAGAGCCGTACAACGTCTGGATTCCCACTCCACGATGCATCATGTAGCGGTGTCCAAAGATCTTCGCGACATGCTTGAATATTCGCGCCATGGTCGAGAAGTGACCGAACAGCAGCAACTTTCCCATTGACCGCCGCTATATTTAGTGGCGTGCTGTGGTTGTCCAACTGTGCCTCCAGGTCCGCACCACGCTCTAGTAGGAGGTGTACAACGTCTGGATTCCCGCTCCACGATGCACCATGTAGCGGTGTCCAAAGATCTTCGCGACATGCTTGAATATTCGCGCCATGATCGAGAAGTGATCGAACAGCAGCAACTTTCCCATTGTCCGCCGCTATATGTAGTGGCGTGCTGTGGTTGTCCAACTGTGCCTCCAGGTCCGCACCATGCTCTAGTAAGAGCCGTACAACGTCTGGATTCCCACTCCACGATGCACCATGTAGCGGTGTCCAAAGATCTTCGCGACATGCTTGAATATTCGCGCCATGGTCGAGAAGTGACCGAACAGCAGCAACTTTCCCATTGTCCGCCGCTATATGTAGTGGCGTGCTGTGGTTGTCCAACTGTGCCTCCAGGTCCGCACCGCGCTCTAGTAAGAGCCGTACAACGTCTGGATTCCCACTCCACGAAGCACCATGTAGCGGTGTCCAAAGATCTTCGCGACATGCTTGAATATTCGCGCCATGATCGAGAAGTGATCGAACAGCAGCAACTTTCCCACTGTCCGCCGCTATATGTAGTGGCGTGCTGTGGTTGTCCAACTGTGCCTCCAGGTCCGCACCATGCTCTAGTAATAGCCGTACAACGTCTGGATTCCCACTCCACGATGCACCATGTAGCGGTGTCCAAAGATCTTCGCGACATGCTTGAATATTCGCGCCATGGTCGAGAAGTGACCGAACAGCAGCAACTTTCTCATTGTCCGCCGCCATATGTAGTGGCGTGCTGTGGTTGTCCAACTGTGCCTCCAGGTCCGCACCACGCTCTAGTAAGAGCCGTACAACGTCTGGATTCCCACTCCACGATGCGCCATGTAGCGGTGTCCAAAGATCTTCGCGACATGCTTGAATATTCGCGCCATGGTCAAGAAGTGACCGAACAGCAGCAACTTTCCCACTATCCGCCGCTATATGTAGTGGCGTGCTGTGGTTGTCCAACTGTGCCTCCAGGTCCGCACCACGCTCTAGTAAGAGCCGCACGACGTCTGGATCCCCATCACACGATGCAGTGTGTAGTGGTGTCCAAATATCTTTGCAACGTGTTTGAATATTTGCGCCATGATATGCTACGGATAAGTTCGGCGTTGTCTGAGAGGAGGGAAGTAGGATTGTGGGGACTACCGGAGCTGTGTTGTGATTTGGGAGGTGATGCCGTTCCTATGTCACAGCCGGTGCGAACCCAGAGGCACAATGGCCGCGACTGGGAGAGGGCTGGGTGAACTGTCCGGGCGCTGGTGAGCCGCCAGGCGGAGGCGATTCGCACGATTGACTAGTATAGCCGATATCAACGTTCTGAGCGGGAGGGCGACCTTTGGACCGGATTGGGGCCCATTTGGATGTCTGTCATGAGTGACGGTGTCAGGAAAGAAAAAATTTCATACAGGATGCATGACCTACTCCAATTCTGTGATTCATTGACAGCATAGCTACCTTGACACCGGTCACAGGGCCAGCCGCATCGGTGTTTGGAACCCTATTGGTCAGGACAAATCTTTGGGTGTGGAAGCACTTGTAAGAACCAAAGTCGCAATTATATCAGGTTGAGAGCTTACCGCACCAAACTTTATTTATCTTTATGTTGGACCTTCGGAGGAGTTTCGTCATCACGTCTGGTTCGAGATTTCGATCGACTGCCAACATGAGGGGAAATGTGATTGCTATTCAAAATTCCACTCACACTGTTATCGCCAAGTCCGCCAATCCTCCCAGATCGTCGTCATGAACGAGCACCGAATCGCAATCGTTGCCTGCTGCATGATCCACGTTAAGATGGGCGTATTTGTAGACAGCAAAGAAAAACACCAGGTTAGTACTTACCTCAGCGATATAGCTAATAAGAGGTGAAGAGGATCGCGGAACTGTAAGATATCAGAGCCTGGACAGACTGACCAATGTCGAACAGAATCCTTTACCTGAGAATTCGCAGGTATTGATATGACTTCCGTGTCTGGACCATAGTCGTCCCCCCTTGGATCTGAAGATGGACCGGCCGCCGCTCAAGACGCCTTGGTAATATCCAGAAGGAACGAACGACACGAAATCCTCGGATAAATACCATTGATTCTCGGGCAGGTTCTATCGAGCACGAATCGTGCCAAGCTGTCTTGAATTTGTGGAGTATTTTAAACGGCATATAAACGTACCGTCCCCTCAGGCCCAGGCATAACACAGCCCCCGAGCGTTCTAGGTAAAACTGAAAGTTGATGGTCTGGCCCTTCGACTTTACTCCAAATGACACCTGTGCGTCACCTGCCCCCTAAGAAAGCAAGTTTGTCCAAGATCTTGTTAGATCACAGCCAGTAACGAAAATAATTTCTTCCATTGTTGGATCCCCAGTCAAGATTCCGTGCGAAGGTGAACCACTTCGATATGCTTCACTATCCACGTTTAAAATCATCCTGTGCAGGTGTCGACGCGCCGAGCCGAACTGGCAGGGATAATACTGCGCTCCTCGTGTCCGCTCATACTGAAACGAGAGCTGCTGAAAGTCGTCGGGCTGAGACGATATCAGCTATGAAAGATTCAGATTAGAATCAAGTTACCCGGAATATAGCCTGGGTCGGCCCATGCTGACCCCGGGGAATAGTAATTATTGGGCACAAGAGAACGCGTATCGAGATGATCCAACAAGGCAGGGACAAGGGGTTCGTGGTATTCTGGCACGCCGAGCACGTGGGATGGGTCGTCTTCTGAAAGCAGAGCGTTGAAAAGCGAAAGAATTTGCCTCTGCGTACAAAACCGACATCGCCGACCTGCACGGCCTATCTGGTTCTTGGGCCTGGCTCCCACAATGCGTGTCCGTATGAAGGATATTTGATGGCAAGCCGTTCACGGAAGATATCGTAGTCGGCCATCGGAGATTGCATCTCGAAGAGTCAAGAGAACTCTCGATGCCACTAGAGGAGGGGAAAGTGTATGTGGTGGGTGAGGCGTGTGAGGATGTGGCACTCGAATCCGAGTCCCGGCATATCCGAATATCCGAATATGCTCAAACGTGCCAACACGTGAGGCAGAATGGCACCACAACTAGCGCCTACTGCGAACGCCGATTTATGCAGTGGGCAAGAGCGTCTGAATCCTTCTCTTCATCTGAGTCTCCTACTCTTCGGTGCGGGCTTGATTACGTGTTTCTTCTCTCTCAATGACGTCGTGGCATATACGGCCCTGGTTGTCTATTCCATTGTAGTAGCCGTATGCATCCTCTTCTCATTCGCAAACGTCAAAACGACAGACCGCGCCCGAAAAAATCGAGACACGCGGAATCTGAATCTGAGTGCCAAATGTGTCTCATTAAATTGCGTCCTGGAATCGACAAACTAACCAACTGTCGTACTTGCCAGTGTTGTCTGTATCTTTCTCCATTACCACTATCATGGGAGGGAACCACTTTTTTATCCTGAACAACAAAGGCTTGATTTACATCGTGTCTGTCCGTCTTAAGAATTCGGACATTGCCGAGGTTACAGAAATCCGTCAGCGCACTAGTTCTGTTGGTGGGTTGATCCGAGTCGATGATCGATAATCGCTGAAACAACTGAAACAACGGATCCAAAAGCCTCAGGATACCCTCAGAGTATCCCAATCCGAGTCCTCAGCCCTACGGCTTAGGGGTCCCTCTTGCGTCCTATTCACTGTCGAGCCATGCATGTGTGATCACTGTGATCTGCAACAAGGGACACTGGTACAAGGTCACGGTAGTAGTAGTACAAGGCTACGCGAGGCAAGACATGGGATATCAGACAAAGGAAGAGAACATACGACTTCTGGGGCGAGAACAAACGTGTAAGACATTAGACATCAAGCATAAGATATGAAGGAGCGAGTGCGTGCCCGAGCCTAGGGTATACAGTACGTACGAATTCGCGCATATTAGTTACCTCATAATGGAAAAGGTTGGCGCAGTCACGTAATACAGTCATTAAAAAAATCAAAAAATCGCCCAATTTTTCTGCCACTGCTGTTCTTGACGAAGTTTGAGTGGGCGGGAATACGTCAGGGTATTACAATATACTATTAATTCCGATGTTTGCTACTGGGGACGTTAATAATCACATAAAGTACAGTCGAAGTCGAACACTTACAGTATACACCCATGTAAAGATAAATAGATGCACGTCGTCTATTCGTGTCATATGTGTTTAGAGAACAGCTGTATTATCTCCCGATGTCCTCTTGCCTCCGCAAGCTGTAGTGGGGTTTGGTGATTCTCGTTACGCGCATAGACGTTTGCACCACGCTCCAACAAGAGCCGGGCAACGTCAAAATTCCCATTCCATGATGCACGGTGTAGTGGTGTCCAAAGACGTTTGCGAGGTGCGTCAATATTCGCACCATAGTCGAGAAGCGACCGTACAGCAGCAACTCTCCCATTCACCACCGCTATATACAAGGGTGTGCTGTGGTCGTCCAGCTCTGCCTCCAGGTCCGCACCACGCTCTAGTAAGAGCCTCACAACGTCGGCATTCCCTTTCCACGATGCACAGTGTAGTGGTGTCCAAATATCTTTGCGGAGACGTGCATGAATATTCGCGCCATGATCGAGAAGCGACCGTACAGCAGCAACCTTTCCATTCCTCGCCGCTAAATGCAGTGGTTTGCTATAGTCGTCCAACTTTGCCTCTATGTCTGCACCGCGCTCTAGTAAGAGATTTATAACATCGGGATTCCCATCCCACGATGCACGGTGTAGTGGTGTACAAAGATCTTTGCGGCGCGCTTGAATATTCGCGCCATGATTGAGAAGCGACCGTACAGCAGCAACCTTCCCATTGTCAGCCGCCATATGCAGTGGCGTGCTGTGGATGTTCGACCGTGCCTCCAGATCCGCACCACGCTCTAGTAAGAGCCCCACAACATCGGGATTCCCGTTCCACGATGCAGCGTGTAGCGGTGTCCAAAGATCTTTACGACGTGCTTGAATATTCGCGCCATAATCGAGAAGCGACCGTACAGCAGCGAGCTTCCCATTGTCCACCGCTATATGCAGTGGCGTGCCGTGGCTTCTCGACTGTGCCTCCGGTTCTGCACCACGCTCTAGTAATTGCCTCACAACGTCGGAATTCCCATTCCACGATGCAGCATGTAGTGGTGTCCAAAGATTTTCGCGACACGCTTGAATATTTGCGCCATAATCGAGAAGTGACCGTACAGCAGCAACCTTCCCATTCTTCGCAGCCAAATGCAGTGGCGTGCTGTGGTTGTCCAACTTTGCCTCTAGGTCCGCTCCGCGCTTTAGTAAGAGCCGCACGACGTCGGGATTCCCACCCAATGTTGCAGAGTGTAGTGGTGTATAAGAACTTTTGTCCCGGGCATTAATGCTGGCGCCATCCTTAAGCAGCAATTGTGTAGCCGCAAGATCGCCTTCCTTTGCTGCCGTATGTAGGACGGTCACGTGATCATCATCCCGTGCTGCTACGGCGGGTACGGTCGCCAGAGTCCGACTTGGTGCGTTCTCGGTATCTGACCATAAAGACGTGATTCATGAATATTAATAGTGAAGATAACCTGTGATTTGCGCACTGTTTATGCCCTTTTCGGTAATACCCTTCCGAGTCATCCTTTCATCGATGTCTTGTAACTTGTCATGTATCGCGTCGATACCCATCAGGGCTTCTGCGCCCACCATTCGCGTTTCCTCATGTATCGCATTTTCAAGCCTCAGCAGTGCATCTTCGATATCCGACCTTCCCGCCAGCTGCTTCAGAAACGTTTCTAAACAGTACTAAGCTGAGAGAACGTATTTCTTGCCAGAATCAACTCACTTAAACGATTCTCTTTGATTTCCTTTGTTGCGATAGCGAGGATACCTAGCACTTCAACTACGACTTTTACAATTACGTCGATCATTCCAGCCGTCCGTGGATACTCGATGTAATTCTCCAACCGTCGGAAGACGTTTTCGATACGCTCAAAGATGGTGATGAGCATCTCCCGACGATTGCCAACAGCAGTAGCAGCCTGAATAATTACAATGTCAGATTAGTTTGGGAGAACGTCTCCCCAAGACAGGCAAAACGCGAGGCGTAGCATCCATGCCGTGACTCGCCGCGTGGGGTCTAGAGCTTACCGAGAGAAGGACCGCTATGCCTGTAAAGATCAATCCAGCAGGTGGAAACGCCTGGAGAATACGCATCAGCGTCCAGATTCTGGACAAGTCAAGTGGAACACCTGAGACCTACCGGGCTCACGAACTCGCCGATTGCGGCAGTGATTGTGCCTGAAAATGCCATTATGACATTCACAGTGGGATTTAACCAGTTTGACAACCGCGGTGAATCATCATCGCTCCGGGACTGGTCAAAAACAGGGATTTGTTCTCGAAGTAGGGCTATTACAGCATCCGGAGAATTGCAGGTTTCAAGTCTAAGAAGTAGCGGATTTGAAGTGAGATCATTCCCTGTTCTCTTCTTATAAGATTCTAGAGCAACGGAGAAGATATGTTGATAGTTTGAAATTGAGGGTGTCCTCGACCC
This sequence comes from Russula aff. rugulosa BPL654, assembly GCA_022496225.1. NCBI lineage: Eukaryota > Fungi > Basidiomycota > Agaricomycetes > Russulales > Russulaceae > Russula > Russula aff. rugulosa BPL654. The sequence goes on along the minus strand of WTXE01000025.1, from coordinate 85,242 downwards.
AGAGTTGGGGTAGGTCTGCAACATGGGGTTTGTATGGGGGATGAGAGGAACAGCCCGGGAGTAGTAAATGGGTGAGAGCGTCCCATCGTTGTATTCTGAGGCCGTGGGAGCCTTATCTGGTGACGCAGTGCAGCAGTGCGGCGTGTGAAAACCGAAAGAAACCTGTACATGGGATCCAGACCAGATAGATCAAACAAATGATCCAGAACTCGGTATTGGCGCACACATGAGAAAAAAGGTAATCGGGTTACACGATTACCTAATTATAATTCAATTACGATTCGACCCGAATAAAGACCCGAATAAAGTGCGCAAGCTAGGCACACTACGATAGCACATAATACGTAGAACTCAAACAAGCGGATGGCGATTTTTCGAGCCGCTCACAACGCAAACAGGTGAACCCGCGCCAACGAGCATTGATGAATGCGGTAAGCTCGTTCTCAGAACCATATCGCACGGTCTCTTCCAAGTGACGTTCCAAGCCGCAGCCGCTGTGTCACGGTTAGAACCAGATCCGGCCCTATCCCTCATCGTCCGACTTCAGCTTCAACGATCGGTCGCAGGTGCGTCCACGAGTCGACAGGGAAACGCGAAGTGTTTGACGTTGTCAGACTGTCCGCCAACTGAAAGTAAGTCATGCCACACCTTGTGCCGGTCAGTAGTACTCAGTACTCAGCTCAAAGTATTCGATTTGTCCTTCTTCGACTAGAAGTGGATTCACGGTAGAGGGCATCGGCACTGGGACCAGCAGGCGTTTGACATACCAGCTTCACTTTGGCCCAGTCTTTGGGTACTTTGGCGTTTTTTTTTACTATCTGGTCGTCAGTTAGTCTTATCATATCCACTACTGCTGTGACGTCTCAGCCAATCACGTCGCGGTTTACGACGTCTCAAAAAGAAACTTCTCCTACCAAAGTCCGCGCTGTGCTTGTCATAGGATTCGTAATGGCCCTGAATTTCGATCACGTGCGCGCGGAATCCGCGCGGATTGTTCGTGTTTGTCCATGCAGTGTCAATAAGTTATGTCAACGCCCCATAACTGAAGGTACAGACACAGCCCAACTGCAACAAGACATAGCATTCGTTCCTGGCAGTGGATGAGCCCGCGTCCAGGGTGTTACTGGAATGGGCGGTGCTCAGTGCATCGCACCCGCCTTTGTTCTCCTGTACCTACGCATCATTGACCTTGTTACCTCAAGTTGTACAAGCAGTGCTGTCGTATTGGTCGTACAGTCACCGAGTTATTGTAGTTGTGGTTGGTGCTATGCATACTCCATGTCCGAGTCAGTGTACTCATAGACGAGATTAATATGCGAGAATAAATGGACGTATAACACATAAAACATAAGATATGAAGGAGAGGGGCGGGCCCGACTCGGAGCATGACGTATATGTAAGAAGTTGCGTCTAATAGCCACCTTACATCGTCTCTCTACTTCGAAACGCTCGCGCGGATTCCATCTGTAAGTGTACCATACGCTATGGTAAACGTAGGCGTAGTCACGAAATACAGCAACAAAAATCTAAAAAATTCGCCCAATTATTCCGCCATTGTTGTCCTTGACAAAGTCTGACTCAACGGGAATACGTCAAGGTATTACAATGTCCTACTAATCTCGATGTTTACTACTGGGGGCGTTAATAATTACATAAAGTACCATTGAACTCGAACACTTACCGTATAGATCCATGCGAAGACAAGTAGACTGTCACGTCGTCTACTCGTGTCGTATGTGTTCAGAGAACAGCTGTACGACCTCCTGGTTTCCTCCTGCCTCCGCAAGGTGGAGTGGGGTTTGGTGATTGTCGTTACGCGCATATACCTTTGCACCACGCTCCAGCAGGAGCCGCACAACGTCGAGATTCCCACTCCATGATGCAACGTGTAGCGGTGTCCAAAGATCTTTCCGGCATGCTTGAACATTAGCACCACGATCAAGAAGCGACCGTACAGCAGCGACCTTCCCATTCTCTGCCGCTATATGCAGGGGCGTGCTGTGGTTTCCCTCCTTTGCCTCTAGATCCGCACCACGATCCAGTAAGAGCCGCACAACATCGGGATTCCCATTCCACGATGTGCCGTGAAGTGGTGTCCAAAGATCTTTGCTACGTCCTTGAACATCGGCACCATGATCGAGAAGCGTCCGTACAGCAGCAACTTTCCCATTCTCCGCCGCTATGTGCAGGGGCGTGTTGTCGTTGCTCTCCCTTGCATCTAGGTCCGCTTCGTGCTCTAGTAAGAGTTGCACGACATCATGATTCCCACTCCAGGATGCGCCGTGTAGCGGTGTCCAAAGATTTTTGCGACGTGCTTGAACATTCGCGCTGTGATAGAGAAGCGACCGTACAGCAGCAAGCTTCCCATTCTCCGCCGCTATCTGCAGGGGCGTGCTGTGGTTGTCTGACTTTGCCTCCAGGACCGCACCACGCTCCAGTAAGAGCTGCACAACATCGGGATTCCCACCCCATGATGCACTGTGTAGTGGTGTCCAAAGATCCTCGCGACGTGCTTGAATATTCGCGCCATGATCGAGAAGCGAACGTACAGCAGCAACCTTCCATTCTTCGCCGCTAAATGGAGGGATGTGCCGTGGTTGTCTTCTTTTGCCTCCAGTTCGCACCACGCTCCAGTAAGACTTGTACAACATCAGGTTTCCACTCCACGATGCAAGTGTAGTGATGTCCAATGATCTTTGCAACGAGCTTGGGCATTCGCGCCGTGATCTAGAAGCAACCGTACAGCATCAACTTTTCCACTCCGTACAGCCGTATGCAGCGGCGTGCTGTGGCCGTCTGACCGTGCCTTCAGTCCGCACCACGCTTCAGTAAGAGCCGGACAACGTCGGGATTCCCACTCCACGATGCAACATGTAGTGGGTCCAAAGATTTATGCGACGTGCTTGAATATTAGCACCACGGTCGAGAAGCGACTGTACAGCAGCAACTTTCCCATTCTCTGCCGCTATGTGCAGGGGCGTGCTGAGGTTATCCGACTTTGCCTCTAGGTCCGCACCGCGCTCCAGTAAGAGCCGCACCACGTCATCAGGATTCTCTCTCCACGATGCACTGTGTAGTGGTGTCCAAAGATCTTTGCGACGAGCGTGAACATTCGCGCCATGATCAAGAAGCGACCGTACAGTGGCAACTTTCCCGGTCCCCGCTGCTACATGCAATGGCGTGCTGTGGTTTTCCTCCTTTGCCTCCAGGTCCGCACCGTGGTCGAGTAACAGCTGCACAACATCGGGATCCCCACTACATGATGCACCGTGTAGAGGCGTGCAAAGATCTTTGCGACGGGCATGAACATTAGCGCCATTATCAAGAAGCAATCGTACAGCAGCAACTTCCCCGTTCTTCGCCGCGAGGTGTATTGGCGTGCTGTGTATGTCCGACTTTGCCCCCAGGTCCGCGCCATGGTCGAGTAAGAGCTGCACAACATCGGGATTCCCACTCCAGGATGCACCATGTAGCGGTGTCCAAAGATCTTTGCGACGTGCATGAATATTCGCGCCGTCATCGAGAAGCGACTGTACAGCAGCATCTCTCCCATTCTCCGCCGCTATGTGCAGCGGCGTGCTGTGATTGTCCAATTTTGCCTCGAGGCCCGCACCACGCTCCAGTAAGAGCCGCACAACATCGCGATTCCCACTCCAGGATGCGCCGTGTAGTGGTGTCCAAAGATCTTTGCGACATGCTTGAACATTCGCACCGTGATCGAGAAGCGACCGTACAGCGGCAACTTTCCCGTTCTCCGCCGCTATATGCAGGGGTGTGCTGTGGTTTTCCTCCTTTGCCTCCAGGTCCGCACCGTGATCCAGTAAAAGCTGCACAACATCAGGATCCCCACTCCTGGATGCACTGTGTAGTGGTGTCCAAAGGTCGTTGCGACGTGCTTGGAAATTCGCGCCATGATCGAGAAGCGTACGTACAGCAGCAACGTTCCCATTCTTCGCCGCTAAATGGAGTGATGTGCTGTTCTTGTCTAACTTTGCCTCCAGGTGTGCACCGCGCTCCAGTAAGAGCTGCACAACATCGGGATTCCCACCCCAAGATGCACTGTGTAGTGGTGTCCAAAGATCCTTGCGACGGGCTTTAATATTCGCGCCATTATCAAGAAGTGACCGTACAGCGGCAACCTTCCCCTTCTCCGCCGCTAAATGCAGTGGCGTGCTGTGGTTGTCCAACTTTGCCTCTAGGTCCGCACCACGATCCAGTAAGAGCCGCACGACGTCGGGGTTCCCACCCAATGTTGCATAGTGTAGTGGTGTATAAAAACGTTTGTCCCGGGCATTGATACTGGCGCCATTCTTAAGCAGCAATCGTGTAGCCGCAAGATCGCCTTTTTTCGCAGCCCGATGTAGTGCGGTCACGTGATCATCGTTCCGTGCTGCGACGGTCGCCAGGCCAATCACGGGCGCGGTGTCGACGTCATTTGTTCTCTGACTTGCCGTGGTCTTGGTATCTGACCATAAAGAAGTTACTAATGGTGAAGATAACCAATTGAACCGTGATTTGCGCACTGTTTAAGCTGATATCCTTCATTCTTTTATCGATGTCTTGTAACATGTCCTGTAGCACGTCTACAACCTTCAGGGTTTCTGCGCCTGTCATTCGCGTTTCTTCTTGTATCGTGTTTTCAAACCTCAGGAGTGCATCCTCGATATCCGACCTTCCCGCCAGCTTCTTCAGATACGTTTCTAAACAGTACTAAGCTGAGGTTACGTATTTTTTGCTAGAATTAACTCACTTGCACGTCGCTCTTTGATTTCCTTTGTTGCGACGGCGAGGATGTGTAGAACTTCAACCATCACTTTTACAATTGCATCGATCATTCCATCGGTCCGCGGATACTTGACGTAGTTCTCCAGCCGTCGGAACACGTTTCGATACGGTCAAAGATGATGATGAGTATCTCCCGACGATTGCCGATAGCAGTGGCAGCCTGAGTGATTACATTGTCACATCAGTTTGGAAGAACGTCTCCCGAGGGAAAGCAAAACCGGAGGTGTAGCATTGATGGGGTATAAAACTTACCGAGAGAAGGACTGCTATGCCTGTGAAGATCAACCCCGCGGGTGGAAACGCCTGGAGAGTACGCATCAGCGTTCAGATTCTGGATACGTTAAGTGAGACACCCTGAGACCCACCGGGTTAACGAACTCGCCGATTGCGGCAGTGATTGTGCCTGAAAATGCCAATATGACCTTCACGGTGGGATTTAACCAGTTTGACAACCTCATTGAATCATCGTCACTCCGGGACTGGTCAAAACCAGGGATTTGCTGTCGAAGTATGGCTATTGCAGCATCCGGAGAATTGCAGGTTTCAAGGCTGGGAAGTAGCGGATTTGAGATGAGATCATTCCCGGTTCTCTGTTTATAAGATTTTAGAGCAGCGGAGAAGATATGTTTATAGTAGTTCGAATTTGAGAGTGCCGTCGACTCGGACTCGGAGTTGGGGTAGGTCTGCAACATGGGGTTTGTATGGGGGATGCGGGACTGATGTGGGGCACGAAAGTAAATGGGAGAGAACGTCCCATTAATCTGAAGCTGTGGGAGCTTTATCATGGTGCATTGGTGATGCAGTGCAGGAGTGCGGCGTGAGAAAACCGAAAGAAAGAAACATATACACAGGACGGCTCAAATGGGACTGGACCCGACCTGACACTGACTTACTCGGTATGTTTGTTTAGCCTCGTGACCGGGCCCTCCAATGGACTCGCCGAGAGACGGTCACCGGTACCGGTCTAGGCGCCGCGCACAAGAGATGAAATTAAAATAATTAGCTTATCGAATTATGTGACTACGTGATTCGATAATATTATATTCGACTTACTTTTTACTTACTTTCACTACAGTACATAAGTTACTCGCAGGCACAGCACAGAACATGTAGAAGTCAAACAGGCGTAAGGCGATTTTTCGGGCCACTCACAACGCAGACAGAACTATATCGCACGATCTCTTCCAACCTAGGCGTTAGAACCAGACCACACCCCTCATCGTCCGACTTCAGCTTCAACGATCGGTCGCAAAGTGCGTCCACGAGTCGACAGGGAAAAACACGAATCGTTTGACGTTGTCGGCCCGGGACTGTCCACAAAAACAAGTCATGCCACGCCTTGCGGTCAGTACTCAGCTCAAGGTATCTGATTTGTCCGTCCTCGACTAGAAGTGGCTTCCAGTGCTCCACGGTAGAGGGAAGCACAATCAGGCGTTTGCCAGTGACCTACAGTGAGTCTACAGTGCCAGCTTCGCTTTGGTGCTTTGGTGTTGTTTTCGACGTCTCAAAAAATGAATCACTCCCACCATCAAAGTCCGCGCTGTGCGTGTCGTATTTGATGCATTAATTCAGCATTCCGTTCAGTTGACTTCAGTTTATCGGCAGTAGTGGACGGATTCTGAGTTCGTTACCAAGGTTACAACGGTCTTTCAAGAGATCTACACTATGCTTCGGGTCCAATGGTGATGGTAACCCGGAGTTACAGTATACTTCTCCATCCCCCGAAATTCTATCACCAACTACCACGACACTTTCTACATATACAGTACATCGCAGCGATCGAGAATATATATAGAAAAGATTGTACGGCACCAATAAAGACAAAACTGTACGAGTCTTATCTTGATTTGATGGTCGAAACTGTTTTCAAAACAGAATCTTTGACAAACGTAAGAAAGAAATGCACACAATACGGGCCAAGGACGCGGTCGCATCCTGGTCAGTGACCGTATTACTACAAGACTACAAGAGTGATGCATACAGTAGATTGTGATTGGGGAAAAAGTCTGTGACAAACTAAAAATCAATTTTACTGCGACCGCAAGCCAACACAACGCCGCCGCTGTCTTGTACCGGTGGTCGAGGGGAAGCGCGATGAACCCCAGCGATGAAAAAAGGGTGGGAAAATACTGGGAGAACTATACAGTCAACGCGTGGCTGGCGGGCGCTCCGACGCGGTTCGGATTCGAACGCCGTGCCTCCGACCCACAACCTACACTGGCAGCCCGGTGTTCCATCCCTCTCGCATACCGATCATGCTTGCGAGAACTGAACAAAGTTTAGGCGTGGGCACAAACGAAGGGACCGCGGTGAGCTAAACGTGCGCCGCAGCTAATCGACTCCAACAAACTCTCTAGTCCCCAGGGCCGCTACCAGCCAAACCAAAGACGGTCGTGCGTGACGGGCCCTTGCTTCCCACGGACGCGTTTTTTGAACTGAGGACTAGTCTGCATGGGAGAAATGGAGTTTAATGGACAACAATGTATCGTTCATGGTTAACACGACCCGTGACGACCGTGAAGTAGTATCTCGTGGAGGATGTCTGCGCCAGCGAAGCCTCGCTAAATTCGCAGAAGCGGTTCTCAGAGATGACATTTTTGAGCGGAATTTATGATCTTTGACTCGCTGTCTCGATCCCGCTACATTTCAGGCGCTGCGTCGAACGGTGGATAGCCTCGGTCATGATATTGAACCAGTGATGACCGAGGATTGGGTGTATGCTGTATTCCCTCTGCCTCCGGGATGTTTTATGCCTGGTATCGTTCCAGATCGACATCGCTCTACTGCATCGTGCCCTCGCACAAGCAGTGGTCCTACGATTCGTCCGGGACGGCATACTCGGGGACGCGGCTACCTCCGAGTCTTCCTCCGAGGTCGTGCTGCCCCATTCACGCGAGAAGGAGTCATCCACACAAACTGCTGTTCAAGCGTCAAGGCCCATCGTCACCGAGTCATCATGACTACTCCTAATTAAGGGGCTTGACGTAACCTTGAACGTTTCCATCGATTGTGCGTGTTGCGCGCGAGACTTTACTGTACCATGATGTGTTGGACTATGCCCTCTTCTCCTTTGTTCATTTTGTATGCCCTGTAATTTTTGTAGGAAAATATTACAAGAAAAATTATCCTTTTTTAAATTGGGGTTGCGCCTCCAACGGACATCAAACGGAATCAAGTCTTGCCAATGGCCCTGAATTTCGATCACATGCACACATACTGTTCATTGTCAACGCCCATACAGTGAGTTGCACACAACCCGACAGCAACAATCTCAGTAGATCGCGGCGGTCATCGCGCTCTTCTCCCGTACCTACATATAACGTACTACATATCATCGGCCTTTAATATAGAAGCGGTGCCGTTATACTAGTCGTACAGTGACTACTACAGTTACAGAGTTGCTGTGGTTGGTGCTATGCATTCACGTCCGAGTCAACGTACTCGTACATGGTATCAACATAGAAGCAGAACTGTTTGGATCGCGCGGGCGATCGTGGTTGGTGCCGCACGTACTGTCACGTGACGCGGCAACGGCGGACTGAGACTCGGAGTTCTATTGGTAGTTGTACGTTGACGTTGATCACTGGAACAACGGGTGCACAAACCACAGGATACTGTATCTGAGAACCCCAACCAAAGTCCTCAGGCCTATGCCTCAGCGTTCCCTCTTGCGTCCTATTCACTGTCAAGTTATGCATGATCTGCAGCCAACTTGAACTGAAGGGTCACTCGCACAAGGTATTAAGTAGTACAAGGCCACGCAGGCAAGGCAAGCCATGGAATAGTAGACAAATGAGGAGAACAGACGACTCCTGGTGCAAGAAAAAATGAGCGGGTAAGACGTGAAACAAAAGATATGAAGGGTTAGGCGTGCGCCCGAAGCTGAGGTATCCTAACGAATGCGCGAATAATAGTTACCTCACATCGTATCTCGACTTCGAAACGCGCGGATTTCCAGGTGTAAATAAGTGTACCATAGTAACCATAGGCCATGGTAATTGAAATGTTGGCGTAGTCACGGAATATACTAGTAGCGAGTCAAAAAAATAAAAACGCTCAGCAATTCCGCTACTGGTGTCCTTGATGACGATTGTGAAGACAGGAAAATGTCAAAGTATTACAATGTCTCGAAACTGGTCGAGCATTAATCTCGATATTTGTGACTGGAAACGTTAATAATCACATAAAGTACCGTCGAAGTCCAGCACTTACAGTATAACTCCATGTGAAGGACAAGAAGATACCACGTCATCTATTCGCGTTCCATGTGTTCAGAGAACAGCTGCACGACCTCCTGGCTTCCTCTTGCCTCCGCAAGCCGGAGTGGGGTTTGGCGATTGTCGTTACACGCATAGACGTTTGCACCACACTCCAGTAAGAGCCGCACAACGTCGGGATTCCCACTCCGTGATGCGACATGTAGTGGTGTCCAAAGATCGTTGCGACGTGCTTGAATATTCGCACCCTGATCGAGAAGCGACCGTGCAGCAGCAACTTTCTCATACTGTGCCGCTACATGCAGGGGTGTGCTTTGGTCGTCCAACCGCGCCTCCAGATCTGCACCGTGTTCCAGTAAGAGCCGCACAACTTCGGGATTCCCACTCCACGCTGCACGGTGTAGTGGCGTCCAGAGACCTTTGAGACGTGCTTGAATATTCGCGCCATGATCGAGAAGCGACTGCACAGCAGTAAATTTCCCATTCGCTGCTGCTACATGCAGGGGTGTAGCGTGGTTGTCCAACTCTGCCTCCAGGTCCGCACCGCGCTCCAATAAGAGCTGCACAACATCGGGATTTCCACTCCACGATGCACGGTGTAGTGGTGTCCAGAGACCTTTACGACATGCTTGAATATTCGCGCCATGATCGAGAAGTGACTGCACAGCAGCAACCTTCCCATTCTCTGCTGCTATATGCAGAGGTGTGGTGCGGTTGTCCAACTTTGCCTCCAGGTCTGCGCCACGCTCCAGCAAGAGCAGCACAACGTCGGGATTCCCACTGAACGATGCACCATGTAGTGGAGTCCAAAGATCGTTGCGATGTGCTTGGATATTAGCGCCATGATCTAGAAGTGACTGCACAGCAGCAACTTTCCCATTCTCTGCTGCTACATGCAGGGGTGTGGTGTGGTTGTCCAACTTTGCCTCCAGGTCCGCACCGCGCTCCAGTAAGAGCCGCACAACATCGGGATTTCCATTCCACGATGCACGGTGTAGTGGTGTCCAGAGACCTTTTCGACGTGCTTGAATATTCGCGCCATGATCGAGAAGCGACCGTACAGCAGTAAGTTTCCCATTCTCCGCTGCTATATGTAGCGGCGTGTTGTCATTGTCCAACTTTGCCTCCAGGTCTGCACCACGTTCCAGTAAGAGCCGCACAACATCGGGATTCCCACTGAACGATGCACCATGCAGTGGAGTCCAAAGATCGTTGCGATGTGCTTGAATATTCGCGCCATGATCGAGAAGTGACTGCACAGCAGCAACTTTCCCATTCGCTGCTGCTATATGCAAGGGTGTGGCGTGGTTGTCCGACTTTGCCTCCAGGTCCGCACCGCGCTCCAGTAAAAGCCGTACAACGTCAAGATTCCCAATGAATGATGCACCATGTAGTGGTGTCCAAAGATCGTTGCGATAGGCTTGAATATTCGCGCCATGATCGAGAAGTGACTGCACAGCAGCAACTTTCCCATTCGCTGCTGCTATGTGCAAGGGAGTGGCGTGGTTGTCCAACTTAGCCTCCAGGTCTGCACCGCGCTCCAGTAAGAGCCGCACAACTTCAGGACTCCCACTGAGCGATGCACCATGTAGTGGTGTCCAGAGACCTTTGCGACGTGCTTGGATATTCGCGCCATGGTCGAGAAGCGACCGTACGACAGTAACTCTCCCATTCTCCGCTGCTAAATGCAGCGGCGTGTTGTCCTTATCCGTCTTTGCCTCCAGGTCTGCACCACGCTCCAGTAAGAGCCGCACAACATCGGGATTCCCACTCCACGCTGCACGGTGTAGTGGTGTCCAAAGAGTTTTGAGACGTGCTTGAATATTCGCGCCGTGGTTGAGAAGCGACCGTACGACAGCAACGTTCCCACTGTCTGCTGCTATATGCAGTGGTGTGTTGTGGTTGTCCAGCTTTGCCTCGAGGTCCGCACCGCGCTCCAATAAGAGCCGCACAACATCGGGATTCCCGGTACACGATGCACGATGTAGTGGTGTCCAAAGATCTTTGCAACGTGCTTGAATATCAATATTCGCGCCATGATCGAGAAGCGACCGTACAGCAGCGACGTTCCCATTCTCCGCGGCTAAATGCAGTGGGGTGCTGTGGTCGTCCATCTTTGCCTCCAGTTCCGCACCGTGCTCTAGTAAGAGCTGCACGACGTCTGGATTCCCACCCAATGCAGCAGAGTGTAGTGGTGTATGAGAACGTTTGTTCCGGCCATCGATACTGGCGCCTTGCTTGATCAGTAGTCGTGTAGTCGCGAGATCGCCGTTCTCTGCTGCCACATGCAGCACAGTCACGTGATTATCGTTTCGCGCTGCTAACATCCGCGGTTTCGGTCGCCGTGGCGGGCGCCATATCGACGTCATTTACTCTCTGACATGCCGCGTTATCCGCATCTGACAATGAAGACATTAATTTGAAGATAACCAATTGAACTGTGATTTGCGTACTGTCAATGCTCTTTCGGCTGATATCCTTCATTCTTCCATCGAAGCCTCGTAACATGTCCCCGACACCCTCTAACATACCCTCTACGCCCCTCATTCTGTCCTGTAACACGTGTATACCTTTCAGGGCTTCTGCGGCAGCCATTCGCGTTTCCTCCAGTATCGCATTTTCGAGCCTCGACAGTGCACATTCGATATCCGAATCCGTCCCTCCCACCAGCTTCTTCAGATACTTTTCTAAACATTACTAAGCTTAGAGGACATATTTTCCGCCAGAATTAACTCACTTGTACGATTCTCTCTAATTTCCTTTGTTGTAATAGCGAGGATACGTAGCACCTCAACTATGACTTTCATAATTGCGTCGATCATTCCAGCGGTCCGTGGATACTCGATATAGCTCTCCAGCCGTCGGAAGACGTTTTCGATACGCTCAAAGATGATGATTAGTCTATCCCGATGATAGCTAGCATCAATAGCAGCCTGAATGATTACAACGTCAGATTAGTTGGGAGAAAGTCTCCCGAAAGAAGCAAAACGTGAGGTGTAGTCATTGATCCAAAACTCACTGTGAGAAGAACTGCTATGCCCGTGAAGATCAACCCCGCGGTGGGAATGCCTGAGAATATGCATCAGCGTCCAGACTCTTTATAAGTTAGGTGGAATACACCGAGACCTACCCGGCCAATATGCTCGCCAATTGTGCCTGAAAATCCAACTAATACGCTCACGGTAGGATTTAACCAGTTTGACAGCCTCTCCGAATCCTTACCACTCCGGGACTGGTCAAAACCGGGGATCTGTTCTCGGAGTAAGGCTATTACAGTATCCGGAGAACTGCAGGCTTCAAGTCTGGGGAGTAGCGGATTTGAGGTGAGATCATTCCCTGTGCTCTTCTTGTAAAAGTTCAGAGCAGAGGAGAAGAATGTGTTGATAGTTTGAATTCGAGAGTGCATTCGATTCAAAGTTGGTGCGGGTCTGTGACATGGGGGTTGTGTGGGGGAATGAAAGGAACAGCCTAAAAGCAAACGGGGGAGAGTGGCATCCTACTCGCGCCGCAGTCTGAGATGCGAGAGCCCTATCATGATGATGCACGGTGTGAGAAAACCGAAAATGACAATGACTGAACACATGCGCAGTCGTGATTGGGTTATCGGATTACGTCAATGTACAGAACCTCTAAGGCCGCAACTTAAGATGCAGTGAGGACATCCATAAGATGGGGGATATACGACGGGGGAGATCCACGTGCTATGACCTCATCACATCATGGCGGCGTGACTGCTCCGCGGAGATCTGCCAGGCAGTTTGGTCTTCTCCGCAATAGTTGACTTTTAGTCAGTAGTTTACAGTAATCAACATCGGTGACGAAGATTCAGAGTTTGCTCCCAAGGTTACTACTGTCTTTCAAGAGATCTAATGCTTCGGGTCCAGTAGTGATGGCAACCCGGAGATGACGAAAACGACACGAGTCTTATATTGATTTGATGGTCGAAACTGGTTTGACAAACGCAAGGGAAGACAGAAATAGGCAAAGAAAAACAATATGCCAGCCAAGGCGTGGTCGCATCCTGGCAAGACTATAAAAGAGTGCTGCATACAGTAGATTGTGATTAGGGATAAAGTCTTGTGACAAAGTTTTGACTATAAACGATTTTTGCTGCGACCGCCAGCCAGGTTCCATACAGCCCACACAACAAGCCCGTCGCCCGCTACCCTGCGCCCAGAGTTCGTTCAAACCAGCGTAAGACGATTTTTAGGACCATCCACAACGCGTATATGTGACCCTGCGCCCTGACGAGCCTGAACAAAAGCCGCAAACTCTTTCTTAGTTTCAGAATCCCCATATCGCACGATCTCCTGCAACCTAGGCAAAAGCAAAAGCGCATCCTTCTCCTCCTTCTTCCCCTTCCCCTTCGGCCCCAGAGCCTTATCGAGTTCTTCCACGACTCGACCGGCCACACGAAGTGTCTGGACGTTATCGAACAAGCGAAGTAGTTCGTGCCACTCCCGCGATCCGGTTTCCGGTGCCACTTGTTCCTATGTCCGTCTTCCACCAGGAGCGACTGCACAGTCGTAGAGGGCATCGAAGCGACAGCGTGACAAATCTTGGCCACGAGCCCAATCTTCCCTTCGAAATAATATCCCCGGTTGTTGAATCTCAGCTCGAACGCGCCACGGCCGGTCCACAATTCGTCGTGATCCATAACGATGGAGAAACCGTCCTTGAACCTCACTCTAGCAAACTGAAACGAGAGATGCGCCGATCCGCTGATGAGTCGTGAGAGGTGTTTGAAGGTGGTGGTGCCGAGATCCGCTGCACTGTCATTAATTTCGTTGGTGATCGTGATGGACAACTTTTTGAGAAAAGGGGCGCTGATCCGAGCCGCAACGGCCTCCAAGTATTTGGAAATTCCTTGGTATTCGAACTCTTCCAAGTCGGTAAGGGCCAGCGGAGCCGAGTCCGGTTTACCACCAGCACAAAGCTCTTTCTCCCTGCGTTCCGTCCGATCCGAAGGAATAGAGAACGAAACCCCAATTTTCAGAACTTTGAGGTGCGGCATCAACGCAAGATACTTCATCAACGCATCCGGTTCCATCGTAATCTCTCCAATCGAAAACGTGACGATGGAGGAGGAGGACGAGGACGAGACCAGCAGCGCCGGCGGCAAAAGTTTCAAATCGGATAATTGGAGGTGGCGGAGGTTCGGTGCTTCGAACTTGTCGGGAAGCCTCGTCTCGCCGCGTTGGCGTAGATATCCGTCGGGCGACGAACAGCACAACTGAAGCGTTTCCAGCATCGGGAACCGTGCATCCATACACGAAAACGCCGTGCGCAACGATTTCTCCGACATCCGAAGCGTCACCCTGCGCACGCGCTCCTGGTGCCCGAGCGCGACAATTGCGCCCTTCACGCTCTCTTCCGTATCAAACGTGCCCGGGTTGCCCCAGTAAATGACCAGGGGCAACGAAGGCGGCGAATTGGCCAACAGGTCCTTCACGGGCGTTCGGGAGTTGCAGACGAGCGTTATCCCCAGACGGGTCGGCGTCGCGAACAAAACGCGTCGCCATTTCTGGCATACGTGTGCCAACGTGTACCACCAGTTGTTCCGTGGGTAAGTGTTCGGACTTATGTTGTCGAGACGGCAGAAATCAAATATCTCGACGAGCAGGTCGTCGTTGATCTTCTTGCCAAAGATGTGCTGGGGTGTTCTAGTCAAGCTAGTCAAGTTGATTCTAGTAGCAGCACCTGTTTTTTGTCCCATTTGTCCCCAGTCAGTCAGAATTTTTTTGCCCCAAGGCAGAAAACAGAACCGACCTCCCATGTTGAAAAAACTTGTGGTAAATTGACAAGAACGATGGTCAGGGGCACGGCGTTTGTGCGTTCGGCTCCGACTCCTGATTCGCGGAATATTCCGTCGGTGGTGACCTCGTCACGTGGTTCACGTTTATCGCCACAACCTCTCCTGTAACGTTATCCGCGGTTGCGACTAACTTACCCACCTTCCACGACCCACATATCGCGCGAGCAACAAAACTAAAACGTAACTTATATATGTGTATCATCAGAACAGATCCCACCTACTTTAAACTGCTACCGACAAAAAATGATGATCATGGGAATTATGTGAAGAAAAAAAAGGCGTCTCGAAAGACGAAACAGGGGAGAGGGAGGAGCAGAGAAATTACTATACAACAGAACAGAGCCGTATCTTGTTGATCCCGTTATCACCCGTCATAACGATGCTTCATCCACGTGTGGTGCAGAGAAGAATGAAAGAAAAAAAAGCGAAAGCAGAAAACAGAAAAAAAGAATGTATTGTAGTGAAGGCGCTGGAACTCGAGAGTTGATTAAGAGAATGGGGATGGTGTGGCATGTGTGTTGGGCAATGAAATATACAACGAAGAGATTAGAAAGCAGATCTCTGACAAGGAAAGAAAGGAAGAAAGCAACAGCAAAGGACAAGGAAGGAGGGGGCGCAAGTAAGCAAAGCGAGGGAGCAAAAAGAAACACGGACCAGAGCCAGCCCGTTCATATTTGCCTCAGTCATTCCATCCCACCTGCCGCGCGACCCGATGCCCTGACACCCCTCTACCACCAAACGGGGGGTCCACATCAAGACTTGTTTTCTACTCTTGTCCAAATCCTTCCGTCTCCCTATCACAAAGAATCCCAGTTAGTAATCCAACCCCACAAAAAGAGGCCGAAAAAAAAAACGCACTCGATGGCAAAACGCAACTTCTTCTCTAAACTCTCATAATCCTCATACGGCGGCAAATCAAGGCGGTTAAAGCAAGTATGACTCCTCGGCAACCCGGCCGGGTCACCGCTCTTCTCGATCGTGAACCGGCGCGGACCATCGCTCCCTTGAAGGTCTTTGAAACCATTGACGGGCACACGCGAAGTGCCGGTGGTGAACTGCAACAAGCGTGCCTTACGCTCTGTAGGCCACGACCGCAAACAAGCCCAAAACCATTCGATCACTCGATCAGTTTTTTCGTATCCGCGATAATCCGTGAAGCGCGTCCAATCGTCCATGTCGATCTCCGTCATGCCACCGATCAGCAACTCGAGCTCGTGCTCGTCGAACACGCGAAGTAGGTCCAGGGGAAGTACGTCCCCGAGCCCTTCCATAAACGCGCGGACTTGCTCTTTTATGCGTCCCGCGATGCGGTATGTTACGACTAGCTCGACGTACTCTTCCTTGTTTAACTCCGTCACGGGTACGTCCGCGCCGCCCGGCTTGAGCTCCACAATGACGAGTTCACCGAAGCGGTCCTCAGTGAGAGAGAAGGACTCTTCGAGCACATCCGTGATGTCGTTGTCCCTAAAGAAGAGGACAGTTCAGTTCAATCCAACTCAATCTCGTCTTGACAGCACTATTGACAACGCACAGCATCCAATTGAGACCTTTATAAAGCTCGTAATCAACGGCTTCGAGATCCTTTATGTTCACCTTCTTTCCAAGCATCAACTTGTAGAAACCCGGAACGAAATACGCATCGACGAATCGATGGTGGAAAATGGCAAGGCCGAGCACGCGCCCGATAAATTTGAAGTAATCGAGGTGTTCCGGGTTCACGCCTGACGCCGGGTTGATCTGAAGCGTATAATTGTCATGGGCCGAGTACTCGAAGAGACCATAGCTCGGGTTGAACATCTCGTGAGATAGTAAGAAAAACCATTCGCGGGATACACCACCATAATCGAGCGCGTCCTCGCCTTCAAATTTGACCATAAGCCGCTTGCGCAAGTCATCGGGCCGGAGGCGCATAATAGCCGCAAAGCTGTCCTCGAATACCCAGCCTCGCCTTACGCGCACATCGCACTTGGCGTCGGCGACCAGGCGCATCGATGGTTGACCACGGAAATAGACCACTTTCCGCCGATAGTCGCGCTTGTACTGCGGCGCATCGGCGTCGACGGCCGAGGGTAGCCGAGGGTCGTCCCACGTGGTCGTACGCGTGTTGTGGTCTACAAAGTAAATGCGCCTGGTTGAGGTCATTCGCATCTCCCATCCTGATGGCAATGGCCCTAGTGCGGCGCGATTCGCAATGGCCGTCGTCGACGCGGCGGCGGCGGATACGGAGGTCCGACGTGGGTCGTGCCATGTTGTCGTGCGAGTGTGATGATCAACGAAATATGGGCGGCCGTCGGGAGTGCGACGTTCCTCCCAACCGAGAGGAAGGCGCACGTCTGCGTACGTACCATCTGCGTTGGTGGTGTTGGGCGTCAAAACCTCCTCGGTTGCAGGGGTGGGGTTGTGAGGGGCAACAGAAGGAGATGGCTGGGCAAGAGGGCGGGTCCAAGTAGTGCTGCGGGTGTTATGGTCGACGTAGTATGGACGGCCGCGCGGATCGAATCGCAGCTCCCAGCCAGGTGGAAGATCGTCAGCTCTCGGCACGGGCTGGGTCACCGGTGTTGGGGTGGGTCCAGGTGTGGGGACGGGTGGCTCAGCAGGCTGACGGGGATGGGGTACAGGATCAGGATGATGAGGGGTACGCTGGAGAGAGGGGGGATCGGGATTACGTGGGGGCAAGGAGGTGAATGAATGTGATGACTGTAGGTGGTGATGCGATGCAGCGGGCGCTAACGGACTATCTCGGTTATATGGGGCAACAGCTGGCTGGGAACTGCGGCTGCGGGTGGGCAAAGTGGTGCTGGCACCAGTGGAGGATTGCGATGGGGAAGATATGTGCATGTCGTTTAGGGAGCTTGCAAGGTCGAGTTGTTGGGGTAGCTGACTGTTGCGAGAGGGCTCTTGGCCTTCAGTGGAAAGAGAAAACATAAGCTTGCCGTGAACGGGTTGGCCGTCGGCGCCAGGCTGGAGATCAAGGTTCTGGATGACTAAAGTGGGTGTGGCGCAAAGAGATATGAGAAGGATAGGAGGAAATATAAAGGAAAAAAGAGAAATACCTTGGCCGCCGGTAGCAGGGGTAATCACTTCTCCGACTCTGATTGAGACGGCTCCAAGGCAGCCCTGATCGTTTCGCTTTGATTTGCGTTGATCGTAGACTTGAATTTGGAGTTGAGTGGAATCACTGACGGCACTAGGGAGGATGAGTGGATGGTAGAGAAGAAAGAGGAGATAAGGCACGAAACAGTTCGAAAGTCTCGTTCCAGTAAGGGGTTAAGGTTCTCTTGAAAACTGTCGTTTGACGAAGGTCGGAACCGTCTGTTGTTATCACAGCAAAGGGATTTGGGAGGGAGAAGATATCGCGCTTGATGAGGCCGCTAGCAGCGAGAACTTGAGGGGATGAGGAGTTAGGGAGACGGTTACGAATGAAGAGATTAGACGCCCTCACCTGTGAGCTTTATGGAATGGAGACGGTTGGCGGAGGGGGACGAGCTGGGGGAGAATACGGTGAGATGGGGAGAGTTGGAGGAGATGGGGGAACATACGGAGGGTCTACCATCTGAGGCCTTGCACGAGGCTGGTGAGCCTGAGCTGAGCGTGTCAGACACTCGACAACTCTCGCCAGCGGGGCCACATATATTATCTCATCCACCGCATTACCTAAGCCCTTTTCGCTTGCTGACTATCATGATCCCTCATCAATCCATCCATGCGACGCGCAGCAGTGCTTGACCTGCGTTAAATTTGAATCCTACTAGGACACAGCGATTTAAGAGTTTTCCATAAAGTTACATTCGTTGCCTTCAGCGGTGCGTATCCACCAACTCGAGCAGCAGCCAGAGTCTAGCTTCCTCCTTACTCAGCCGGCACGTAGCATAATACCCCAGTCATGATCCCAATTTCCGACCTTCATCTCATAAATTTCATGAACAGAGATAACATAACAGTACTAGGCGAAGAGCCCCGCAAGGAAGAGCCCCGCAAGGACCCGGATCAACCAGGGCCGCTGATCCGATCAGCAACCTCCTTCCACTGTACTGTACAGGGAGTAGTTCTTCTTCTCATCTGATCTTGCACTAGTACTGTCATGTGTTAGTGAATTTTAGATGACAATGGCAGGACGCGATCACACATCACTCTGGTCGCCGGATAGATACCGGCACGCCACGCAAACAGTGCCTGTACGATGCCGAGTCCCCCCTTCGGCTACAGTAATGGCGCGATCGCGTGCCCCTTACCGCCGAGTTGAGTTTTCCGGGCCGCCGCGGGAAGCCCACAACATCACAAGTACTGTATCACAAGATCAGCGCCGCACTGAGAACGAATGAGAACACACGGCTACGCTGCCGGAAATTCGGAACTACCGGCTCCGTTCGTAATACGGCATCAATGAAACAGTGCGTCAAGATGGCGCCACACGGCCACCACTTTGTTAGCCTCTAGAAAGTGGGCCCTCTCAGGACGATATTTGCAATCCGCTCTTCATGCTTCATGCGTCGAATGCGCCATGATTCGATCAAGCCACCGCAATGAGCTGTTACCTGAGTATGCCCACGGCCGAGGTGAGGGTAGCAGTTAGACACTTCCGCAATAATAGGATCAACCAATCGGGTAACGTAACTGCCCGTTTTGTTTCGGTTTCACTCCTTTCGCCCACTTTCTTTCTGTTGGAATCGCATCTTTTTTCACTTATCAAGAAAATCTGTTCGTGTCAAAGATGGACCCTACACTCCATGGTAGGGTGTAGCTTTCAAAATTTACGACGATGAGGACCTACGCTCGCTATTCCATCCATCCGCTTTCCATTCGATTGTCACACGAACACCTCACTCATTGTCAGTCATTGACGGATCGGCCATGGGCTGGGTTAGACTTGGCGGGGCAACAGCGATGGACGAGTGTAGCGATTGATCCCAAGTACGGTAAGTGTTGGAGGCTGCTTATTTTGGCTAGGTTCAACGATCTCACGTGATGACGCGTCTTGTTTTCTTTTGTCTTGCACCAGGAGTCGACTCGGACACAGAAAAGGGCCCTCTTCCTCTCGTGCTCGATTATCGCTTCGGCTCGTGGGTACCCAAAAAACGATATTTACCGGCGTAGTATACTGTACATGGCGAGGCAGCGGGCGCGGTACCACTGGCAGTCTGGCACCAGCAACGAACTTGTAAATGTGAAAGGACTGGGGCGCGGACACCACTGCATTAGCCTGTCCGTCACCGGCAAACTAAAGTGTTGTCGCGTGGAAGCAAGCTCAGGTTGCCGCTCGGACCGCTCGCTCCCAGTGCTGCCCTTCTCTTTCCTTCCCATAATCACGCGCATCCGTCAAGCCCACTCCACATTTTCCGCGGTGAGACCCATGATTTTAGTTCTCGGTCAGACTCGGAGAGACATGACCCATGACAGAGGCCAACAAAGGTGTGTGAGTATACTGTATGTCCGACACAATTAGCGTCCGTAGCGCTGACCCTCGGTGTTCCAGCACAGCCAATCGGAATATCTCTGGGAAAATTTAACTTATTCGGAAATACTCTACAGTACAGTTTCTACTCTACTGAGATGAAACTGGTTCCCGCCGTCAGCGTGTCAGCCGCGGTGGGTGGTTCTTCCGCAATCGACTGAGTCTGTCCACTCATCCAGCTTCGGAATCTCTTTAATTCTGCTGAAAGGACATTTTGCCGTCCGTCTCCTGCACCTGCTGTTTCTGCCCACTATTTCTCGTTCATGTTCATGGGCAATCCTCGAGAATATACCACAACCATTCAGGCTCAGCGAAGCCCGCTAAGCTTCCATGCTCGTCTCCGAGCCGCTGCCTCGGTTCAAGAAACAAATAGAGTTCCGCTTCAATTCGTACGAACAATAACAGAGAGTCCAAATTCGAACCATAGGTAAAACACTTCACTCCTCCAAAGACAAGAAAAACACTATAAATACGGGTGTATTAACTGATGTTACATAGATGACACCAGTCACACCATTGAGAAGAGGAAGCCACAATTCCACGAGTTAACAAGGACACAGAACCCAACCGTCGAAGAAAAAAATACGAGTATCGACAATAAAGCTGGGAATCTGTGGAACAATGTCAAAAACGGAATAATTCAGCCGTGACGTGCGCGTCGATGCTCACAGCGCTCACCACGTACAGTACATGCCGGATGAAATGTAGGGCTCTATCAGAGTAGGGGTTAGTCCGCGTTTCCGACTTCACGCTTCCAGTCGGGGTTTACACCTCCTCCTCCACCTGAAGCCCGCTTCCAGTCAGGGTTTACACCACCTCCTCCACCTGAAGCCCGCTTCCAGTCAGGGTTTACACCACCTCCTCCACCTGAAGCCCGCTTCCAGTCAGGGTTTACACCACCTCCTCCACCTGAAGCCCGCTTCCAGTCAGGGTTTACACCACCTCCTCCACCTGAAGCCCGCTTCCAGTCAGGGTTTACACCACCTCCTCCACCTGAAGCCCGCTTCCAGTCAGGGTTTACACCTCCTCCTCCACCCGAAGCCCGCTGAAGAGGATAATTTGTAAGAAAACCAATGATGCCTGCCGTCAGGAACTCACCCAAATCAGATCATTCGCAGGTTCAGCCTGTATCCCAGCAAAGGTTCAAGACGATGAGCGTGAAAGGAAGATGTTAGAGGTGCGTACTGGTGCGGCCAAGGCAAGCGTGCCGAACAAGAAGAAGTAAGAGATATATGAGGAAAGGCGCATCGCTGTATTTCTGAGTGGGGTTGGTTTGATGAGAGTTGGTGCTGGTAAGCCAGGATTTTATACAGCGAACGACATCTCACTTATTTTCACATCTTCGTTGTTTTTTGTTCCGTTGGGGGCGGTGATCCGGTGATGCTTTCCCTATCTTCGCCGTAACCCGGAAAGCCTTGACAGCTGGGTTTTTCAAAGTCTGCATATAGACGTGTTAGGCCTCATACAGCAACGGGTTTAACAGCCTGGGCTAGCTCGGCCGGGGCTTTGGGGTTCTCCGTCCATTCTCGGCTTCGGACCATGAATGCAATTATGAGTTTATTTTTGGGTGTTTTGCCGGAACTGCCACAAGATGTGTGACGCGTGATGTATGTGACTCCTAATGCATGAAACCCTTTTTTGGCCTATCTTGACCGTTCCTTGTCATTCTTTCCCCTTTCCTTTATAATTTCAGTGCTACTGTGACGAGCTGTGCGAAACCAAGACCGTGACGTGGTACATATTACGTTATGAAACATCCGACACTAGTCAAAACCCGGAGAACCCAGAAGCCCTAGCCGAGCTAGCCCTTAAACCCGTTGCTGTATGAGGCCTAAGTGTTACAGCTGATTCGAAAAACGTAGACGTTTCCAGAAAAATCGCACATGTCCACGCAACAATTTCTGCCGATGACCTAGCCAAAACGGGCAAGACCCAGATGCAGGCAACAAGTCGCTCAGCAAGATGTTTGCCTACCCATTCGCACGCATCACCATGTCAACTATCGCTATATCATCCAAGCAGCTGAAAACAGCTCCTAATTAATATTGATCGTCAAGTTGCGCGGCAGCTTGGGCACGTTGGGCACCTCCATGTCCCCCGATGGGGGCGTAGCACCTTGCACAGGGCCCGGATTTTCCAGGGGCGTGGCCTGAAGACGAAGATTTGCATTCTCCATGTAGCCGAGCTTGTACAGGGTCTTGATGGACAGGAGGAGGCACGGGACCAACTCCGAGGGGGTACTTGCAACCCTGGCACGTGCGTTATTCGGATCTAGTGTCATACCATACCAGTGTAAAGCGAGAAGTACAGTATTTGTTCGCTCATCCCAGTGCCTCTCATATACCACCTGCTTGGAAATTGGGCCTGAACCCTCCTTGAGACTAGACATGGCATCTACTGTGCTATAGTATTACCTGCACAGACCACGGAGGAGTCAGGAGGAGTCGGAAGGTCCATGAAAGCGGACAAAGGCAGACGAAAGGGCGATGAGTTTGTAACGGCGCTTTACCCGATTAAAGTCAAGGGCCGATTCATATCCGAGATAACTGACAAGTTCCGAAGGTCCCAAGTTTTTCTGCAAGACGTTTACGATTTTCGAATCAGCTGTAAAGTCACGTTTGCGTTTTCGGCCAGCCGAAGAAGAAAGTGTGTGTTGATGTTATTCAATTGTACTGTGTTCGGGTTCCTGTGGAAATGATGTGCTGAATACTATTGGTCGATAAGTGAAATTTTTTAGGCTCGTGATGGGCAGGATGCATGATGCATGAATGCATGAATTGACGATTGATGACTGGAATTCAAACTGTAAATGGTGACGGTCCCACGTAATACCGGTGGCGGCTGTGGACCTGTGGTACATACAGTCACGGTGAGGTTAATAAACTGAGCAGGTAGTCCAGGATAAGGATATCCTAGCCACTGCTTTGGACATACTGTATGCCATGACCTTGGCTATGAGGGATAACATGATAACATCCCGTGACATGCTCTTTCCTGCTTGTTAGCACTCGGAGCAAACCGGAGCAACGGGGCTCTTGGCGGAGCTGCTCGCACTTTTCTGCCAAGGCATTGACGCTCCTCCGTCGATCAAGAACAGTTACGGTGCTCGCCATGACCTCGTGACAGGTCTATTACCGTAAAAGGGCTCAAATTTGGGAACTTCAACTTGATTTTCTATGATTTTCCTATAGCCTCAAAAACACGTACAATGAGTTTATATGATGTGTGGGCACATGGGGTGTGCTTTGCTAAGCTCCCCTATTTATTTGAAAATTCCAACCCTTGTCCGACCCTCAGAAAAGTCAACGACCGTGGGTATTATATCCGCATATGGTAATTATGTTCAAATGCGGTAATTTGTGGCACAAAAAGTATATCACGCAGCCATGCTCTATCCACTAATTCCTCCTCCGCCAGCCCGACACAGAATGCTCTCCCAAGAAACATTAATAGCTTATATCACTCAACTGGTCCTCAGATAGATCAAATATATAATGTACTCTAGTCTACATAGCACACATAAACACAGGATTTGGGCTGTACAACATTGAACAAGAGGGAAAGCGTGGCAGCAACGAGTGCCCCATGCCCGCAAGCACACCAAATTGCACGCACCACCTCCTGCCAAACTGAGTGTGAGTTCTTCAAATGATGGGGGAGTTGAGCGCGGTCACGACACGTGGGTGTGCGACCTAGGAACGCACACGTTGAATCCTTGTAGCTCTCCTCCGAAAGCATGTCAAGTTCTGCAATAGCGTGAGTGAATTGTATGTCGAAGCGTTTTGAGCTGCATTCCAGATATAACTGCATAGAATATGACTTGTTTCAGTACGCAAATCCATCAATGACTAGAAGGCGGGACCGCCGGGACACGCAACTTGTATTCGAAATCGCCAATTGCAAAGACGGATGCTGCGTCATCCTCCGAGACACATGTGTCGTTCGCGGCATTGTTGCAAGGGAGCGGATGGCCATGACAGGTACGCGCGGTCAATGCGTCGAAAAAGTGGTCGTCTGATTATTTCGTGCATTGAACTGACAACATAACAAGGGATTTGATAGAAAACCACACACACCAACTGGCCCAGGTGTCGAGTCCAGCTGTGCCAAAGATGGCGTCGAGACGCGCCTTGAGACACGCATTTGCTTTGAGGTGGTTCTTCAACGCCGGCACGACCTGGAAAGCTTGGCGCATGGCGGCTGCGGCGGGGCACGGGTATGCTGGGACGGGAGAGTCAATCTGGGTGGTGAGGTATGGTTATTAGTGGTAGTGAATTCAACAGGGTTGACGGCGCGAATGTGGACGCACGGAGGCAGATTGGGTGCATACGGGCCAGGGTAAACCGGCAACAAATGAGTCCATGGCGGCGAGCATGGCGCCTGCTACTTGCATTGTGCGGTCTTCGGTTGATGTGCACACCCATATCTCGTTGGGATCTACAGCGCGGAGAAAACCCAAATGGCCATGTTACCCATTCGCATCTACGATCTGGGCCGGATCGTGTGATGTTGGGCAGCTCACTCCCGGTGGACTCGTCGATGCCTCGCAACACGGAAAGGTGGGTGCATCCGTAAGCCCTCGTGTTTGCGTGCGCTAGATGGTTCCAACAGGATCTATGGGAACTCGGCATGCACGATCGGGATCTCATAATAGAATACAGAGAAGTTGAGGGCAAGTCCAAGACGGATAGGTGTGTTGGAGGCGCAGCACGAAAAGCCTGTGCATCTGGAGGTGGTTTTTCGACCGTTGGGTGGCATCGTGAGGTTTTGTTTACTCAAAGTTGTTGGAGCGCAAGCGAAACATCCCTCACGAAAATGAACGGCGTGGGAATATATTACCCAACTGGGACAAGTAAAATCAGGCTACGTAAATCGCATTCTTTTGGCATGTTCCTTATCAAAAAAAAATACACTAAGCTTTTTGGGCCAATTTACGGCCCACACAGCACTTGCGAGGAAGTGGTGTCGGGCACTATACGGTCACACATAGTATACTAGTACAGAGCTGGGCTTTGTCAAGTTACGATCTCGGTGTAACTCAGGTCCATCACACCCCAGTTCGAGTTAGAGCTTTGTCACCTCAGGCTGGACGTCCTAGCCTAGTCGGGGTTCCCACCGGGCCGCTTCATGCTATGCTTTATGCGGTGACGTCCAGAGATCCTTGTTTTGCGTAGTATGAACATTGGCCCATCCTCGAATAATACCGTGACCTATGCAACAGCAAGTTTCCGATCTTTTGCGGCTATGTGTAACGTTGTCTTGTCTACGTCCCCTTGGCATCTGCATCATCCGACTCGTCTAGTACTAGTGAAGCTACTCAACCTCTGAGTTCCCATGTAGAAGCTAGCAGTGCGTGTCTCTCGCACGTTAATACTGGCGCACCACTCGGAGCATGGCTCAAACAGCGTCGGCACTTGTGTAAGCCGGTCCTGCACCGAGCACTAACGCATTGTATCTTGCTATTACTTCCTACAGCTAAGGTACATTATTGATATCCAGCTATTACTTCTTACAGCCAAGATATATTATTCATATCCAGCTATTACCTCCTCCAGCTCAGGGATATAATACGGTCATTCTCTCCCGGTGACTTGGTTAAACTTCAGTTGAATCTTACCATCCTGTTTCACTACCGGTCAATCATCTCTTGGACATGCTCTCTGCCCCCGCTTTCCCAATCATCCACGCAAAACGAGAACATGACGGTGTGCCGTCCGCGTTTCGTACTCATAGGATCTCCATCCCGAATGGGGATCCCGTTCCCCTCCGCCCCTTCAGGAAGCACCCACGTCCAACGCGACACGTACTCCTCTTTAAAACCCATACGCTTAGCAACCTTGAGCGACGACTGGTTCTCAGTATGCCCAGTCCATTCCACGCGCCGAAAACCGAGCCCGGGACGGCGCCCGGGCGGTGGGTCGGGTAGTTCTACGCAATAGTTCAGGAGGAGGCCTACGGCATTGTCGGCCACGTAGGAGTGTCTGAATTCGGGGAAGATGACAAGCCATGCTATCTCCGTGCGTAGATGCTCGGGAGTTGCATTTACCAGGGAGACCGCGCCTGCGAGTGCGTCGCCTCGGGCCTTGTCGATGATGGCGAATAGTATGCACTGAGGGGAGCGTCGTATGAGGATTTCTGTCTGGTTTAGGATCTCGTCGAGAGTCGAGAGGTCGAAGGGGTACCAGCGGTGGAGGTCGGGATCGGTTTTCAATTTATCCGCATAGGCTCGAGCGTGGAGGGAAGGGATAAAAGGTGTCAGTTTGACACGGTCGGATTCGAGAGTGTCCTCGTGGAGGGGCATCATCCAGTTGATGTCGTACAGGTCTGAGCCATAATACTCAGATGGGATGTTGTCCCCATCGAAAGAATTTGTGAATGTCATGATGTCGAGGAAGTACAGTAGAAGAGGACGCGGGATTGGGGAATCGGTTGAGTGTCGAAATCGGCTGAGTTTTGGACTCGCTTATCGGATACTGCCGACGAGAATTGCTGTAAGCCTAATCAAATCGTTCTAATTGTCTCGGCCAGACATAGTAAGTTATCCTGTGGGCGTCCGATGCCCCGATCAAAGCGAAACAGCCGCACCAGAGCGGAGCGCCCAACAACTAATTGTTACTTTGATTTCAAACGCCCTTCCCCTCGAGCTCCGGTGAACAAGTCGACTGCAGTAAATCCAAGCTCTTCCCACCCTCACAGCCCCTCGTACCCCGATTTCCCGTGACTCCTTCCTTTCGACCTTTGGACAGCGGAGATCAGCATTAGCCGCAACGGGGCGGCACCAGTATGCCCCTGATATTCAGTCCTTCTGTAAGGCTATGTGTACGGCGTTAGCAGAAGTAAGGCGCTCTTTCAACTTTAGCGCGGCGGCTATTGTCCAGCAACACTGCGACAAAGGGAAACTGGATCGGTGAGTGAGCACAGAAAGCTAAATCCCACGACGTCAATGGTTTATTGTGACCCGAGAGGGCGGCAAGTGCGGCTCTTAATCCTCTTTTGAAGTATAATTTGGGCGAGAAAAGACACAAATATTGCCCATTCCTCTTCTGGAACCGTTTATTATGCTTCCTCACAGAATGCTTCTATGGAAGCACTAGAATTAGAAAAATAGGGTTGCCATAACGAATAGAAAAGTATCACTTATTCTGTCTCGAGATTTACAGCAAGAGAAACGTACGTATTATAAGCAAAGACTCGTCAGCCCTCTTAAGTAACGAAGGTGGAGACCGTGGAGTGGTGAGTCTTCCCGATCATGATGTTCGTTGTTCATCTGGCGAGCACCGAGTCCGAATCGTCCAGTACTATTGTACTAGCACAAGCCACCCAACCTCGGGGTTCCCATACAGAATTTAGCGGAGTGCAGAACCTATGCCTCGCATTATCCGCGCAGGGCTCAAACAACGTTGGCACTTGTGTGCCCTGGCCCTGCACCGCGCACCAACACATTGTATCTAGCTATTGCTTCCTGCAGCTAATATACATTATTCATATCCAGCTATTGCCTCCTCCAGCTTAGGGATATAATACAGAGGTTAATACTTCAGTTGAATCTTACTACCCTTTTCACTGACGGTCAATCATCTCTTGGACATGCTCTCTGCCCCCACTTTCCCAATCATCTGCACAAAACGAGAACACGATGGTGTGCCGTCCGGGTCTCGTACTCATAGGATCCCCATCCCGAATGGGGATCCCGTTCCCCTCCGCCCGTTCTAGCAACACCCAGGTCCAACGCGACACGCACTCCTCTTTAAACCCCATGCGCTTAGAAACTGTGAGCGACGAGCGGTTCTCAGCATGTCCACCCCATTCCACGCGCCGAAAGCCGAGCCCGGGACGGCACCCGGGCGGTGGGTCGGGCAGTTCTAGGCAATAGTTCAGGAGGAGGCCGACAGCATTGTCAGCCACGTAGGAGCGTCTGAATTCGGGGAAGACGATAAGCCATGCTATCTCTGCGCGTAGTTGCGTGGGCATTGTGTTGATCAGGGAGACAACGCCTGCGAACGCGTCGC
Source organism: Russula aff. rugulosa BPL654 (assembly GCA_022496225.1). Classification (NCBI taxonomy): domain Eukaryota; kingdom Fungi; phylum Basidiomycota; class Agaricomycetes; order Russulales; family Russulaceae; genus Russula; species Russula aff. rugulosa BPL654. The sequence continues at coordinate 56,964 of WTXE01000025.1, read as the reverse complement.
CCGGGCCTTATCGATGATGGCGAAAAGTATGCACCCAGGGATGCGACGTATGAGGAATTCTATCTTAAGTAGGATGTCGTCGAGAGTAGAAAGTTCGAAGGGGAACCAGCGGTGGAGATCGGGATCGGCATTCACCATATCCGCGTAGGCTCGAGCGTGGAGGGAAGGGATAAAAGGTGTCAATTTGACACGGTCGGATTCGAGGGTGGCCTCGTGGAGGGGCACATTCCAGTTGATATCGTATGGGTCTGGGCCATAGTTCTCAGATGGGAGCGACATGTTGTCCCCCTCGAAAGAATTCGTGGATGACGTGACGTCCAGGAAGTCGCAGTTGACAAGAGGGGTGGCACTGCCGGTGACAACTTGAATTGCCGGGCCGTATCTGTAATTGTCTCAGGTACAGGTAAGTTACTGTACTTCGACTAATAAGTTACATCCGCTCCCACAGACATTAACTTACAGTCAACCGCAAGCCAAAGTGGCCGTTAGTGACACCGTGTCGTGCTCAAGCGGAATTCAGAGGTTCTATCGTGACTTTAGCTTTAGTCTGCGCATCCGAGTCTGGCCAAGAAATAAAATCTTAAATAAAATGCTGAGAATTGAGCGGTGCCATGCAAGTGTGCCATGCATCCATATTTCAATCTTCCACTCCCACATTTTCGGTGTCGCGTTGACCCGAGAACCCTCGTTCGTGGCCGGCGAAACCCCGTTGACAAGTCACATTCCGTGTACAATCGTTCATTTCGAACATCTTCATACGATAGCCGGCCGATGATAAAAAAAATGCAACTCACTATTTTCATTGAAGGCGACAAATTGATTTTTTCCGTCATCATTTCCCGTATCTCGGAAGTTACAGTAACGACTTAGCCACCCGTCGACGGTGTGGCCTTTGGCAACACAGTATGACTCTAGGAGGCTTCGAGGCTTCCTACCAAACGACAAGCAAGCACCCTTTTATCAAGAGCCTCCCAATGCTTTCAAACTGCATCCTCTGTTCACCAATCATTCCTGAGATCTGAGTGTCGACACTGCCGAGCCACCCGAGCGATACACTGCTGGCCCTAAATCTCGGCTCGAACACGCTTTTCGACTGAAGCGTCCCTCCATCCGATCAGTCGGGTCCTGCTAACGCTTTCAGGCCTGCCCTCTATTGTCTCCGGGGGAGGACTGTCCGCATTCATCCTTTCTCGGCAATTCTCGCACTAAACCTCTCTCAACGCCGTCGTACGCCGAGTTGTGGGTGACTTCCTCTCTCCATCATTAACTTCGCGTGTCGATTGCTTGTGCAATAATTGATGTACTTTTGTTGGAATCGGGTTCGGGCGGTGCAGGGGCTCCTGGTGAGGGGCCGGATCAGCTGAAGCTTCGATCGCACCTATGAGATTGCGGGGGAGGGGAAATTTCATTTCGAACGCCTCGGGCACTTTATTTTGACTCACTCGCCGACCTCCCCCGGCAGTCCTTATTGGGGCACCATTTCCCTCTTCGACACTGCACGGTCACGTCGATCGTCGTTTATTTTCCTGCCCACATGTCCAATGATGTTCCACCTTCAATTTCGTTGTCTCACCACATGTATTTCTCCTTTCACTGCTTTCAAAAGCCTCTTGTTATTATTTTAGGGTGTAGTGTGACCCGAATAAAGTTTTCGTGTCTTCCATTCTCGTCCCTGTGTGTGTCTGCGTCCACTCGTCTTCCATTTCCCTTCCTTTCTCGAGGCCCTAAGTTGAGTCCTCGGTTCCTCCCGGCTTGTTCCCACGCCACTTCAGTGACGCGTTTTGGCCTTGCGTCCTGCGCTGCTCATTTATTGTAATGCGCTCATTCCTTGTTATTAACTTTGCATTGTAATGAGAATATGCTCGACCCCGCGTTCGATCGCCTTTGCTGCTTACTCCTTAGTCTCAAACATCCGGATGTCTTGCCCGTCCGAGTCCGCCCGCGTGTTCGCAGTGAGAATATGCCCCGACCCCGCACATTCGACCATCTTTGCTGCTGACTCCTTAGTCTGAAACACCCATAATGTACATCATGACTCGCCGCTCCTGACGCAAACGGATGGATTGTTATTACGCACAAAACAGAAAGCATTGTACATCCAGAAACGGGACTGAGTGAATGATGTGGCTGAGATGCCCACTGGCCGGAGGGACATCAACGGACGCGGACGGGTGCGATCGGGGGAGGAACGGGATACAGAGAATGCGGGGAGGGTCTCCCTGGTTTAGGATGTCCTGCTGCCTCATCGGCTCTCCTCGTCCTCGTAGTCGGCGGTCACGGTCCAGGCCGACTCCAGGCAGGAGAGCGACTGTTGTGGGTGGCGATTCAGGCTATTCAGGTGAGAGTTCGGTGAGAGTCAGCGTGAAAAGATATCTCTATCTGATTTCGAGTTTCACGTGACTCGTAAGCTTGGTGGCCACAAGGCCACGTGTCGTCTTCGTCGTTCTCTTGCCTGTCCTCTTTTCACATGGCCGATAGTCACAGTCTGCTTCATATAATTAAGCCAGCATCCGACCACCGTAATGAGCAGTGACGTCGCGTTTTCCCCTCTGTTTTGTGTGTGCCAGCCGGCGTCTCAGGACGTTTTCTTCTCTTCTCTTCACGTCACATCAATCCGACTGAGGACTCGGAGTCGCGCCGATACGAGCTACCAAGCCGCGGTGTGTATCTTAGACGTTCTCCTGCTGACAGTCCTATTTTCACCCGGTTCTTCTTATCTCTGTCCTCCTGAACTCACAAGCGCGCCACTCGGCCGCTACAACATGGCCAGAACTTCGTTAGCTTCCTGGAAGAGAAGTTTGTTGAGTCCTCTCTGTGCCAGGGTTCGATGAAGCCACCGCAATAAACTGTTACCTGAGTATGCCCACGCCGGTTAAGGTAGACACTTCTGCGATAGGCTCAACCATCGTACGTAACTCGTTTTGTTTCGGTTCATTCCTTGTGCCCCTTCCTCCCCTTTTCCTTCTGTCCGAAATCACATCGTTTCTCTTACGAGTCGGGCTTCTACTTAGGAAGAGATTCTGTTCGTGCCAAATATAGGTTATATATTCCATGGTGGGATGGACCTCAAAATATACGACGATGAGGACCTACGTTCGCTGCCGCCGAGCGGCGTCTGGGGCATCAAAGAACCGACGTTCCAATCCGTGACACACTCAGGGTGAAAAGTCCGCATACCATCCATCCGCTTTCAGTTTGATTGCCTCACAGCCCCCGACATCCGGCTTCAGAATCTCTTCGAGTCAACAAATAGAGTCTCTCTTTGAATCAGAACAACTATGGAGAGTCTCGCAATTCGAACCATGAGCAAAACACGTCAGGTACGCCTTCTCGATAAATAAATAAAAACACTATCAATGCGGCCGCGCAGCACATTAATTGAGGTCACATGAATAACACCGCTGAGAAGAGGTAGCCACAATCCCACGGGTCGACAAAGACACAGATCTCACTGTCGAAGAGAGAACACGATGTTGGCAAACAAGCTGAGGATCTGTGGAACAATGTCAAACGGAATACTTTAGCCGTGAGGTGCGCATCGATGCCCACCATGTACTGCGGATGGAACGTAGGGCACTATCAGAGTAGGGGTTGGTCCGCGTTTCCGACTTCACGCTTCCAGTCAGCGGCAACACCACCACCGCCACCACTACCCCGCTGAAGAGGATAATTTTGTAAGAAAACCAATGATGCCTGCTGTCAGAAACTCACCAAATTCAGGCCATCCGCAATTTTAGCCTGTATCCAGCAAAGGTTCGAGACGATGTGCGTGAAAGGAAGGTGTTAGAGGTACGTACTGGTGCGGCCAAGGCAAGCGTGCCGAACAAGAAGAAGAAAGAGATATACGAGGAAAATCGCATTGCTGTATTTCTGAGTGGGTTGTTATGAGTGAGTTACTAGTGGGTTAGATGAGTGTTCGACGGGGTTAACTACTGGTTAACTAGTAGGGCTTTTATACATGGAATCCAATTTATTTTTAAACCCATTATCGCGCATCGGCCCCGCGGAGCACAGAACAAAATCGGGTCTTTCTCTAAGGGGCATTCCCTGGTCATGGATAAGTTATGTACGGTGGTCGATCGTCCCCGGTGGTTCATTTTCCTGAAATGAATCCGCGGTTCAAACGTTCAAATTTCAGTCACACTGTTACAAGGTCAAGACAACATTGCGAGGCCAATGAGTGGCGTGGTACCAGTGAGAACCCGCTCTGGGGAATTCTCCACAGAAATTTGCACAGATCCAGGAACATATTGTTTCCAGCCTGAGGTGAGCAAAATTCTTCCACTTTTCGGAGGAGACCAGATACCGGTGTTCTCAATTTCTCAATCTAACCTCTGAGTACTCGATTTGCTACAGTGAAGTTTCCGACAGCTAACTTGAAACTTCGAGTCCGAGTCTGAGCCCGTCTCACTTGAGGCCCGACCACCATCTTATCTTCCATCAAGATTAGAGCTACAGTAGATGGATATGGCGTTTCAATATGGGCTTGCCACGCAGCGATAATCTGGTGACCATGCCTTTCGTTACGCCATCTGGTCGTGAAGTTTAAAAAAATTGGGCGCCATCCCCTCAGTAGATGATCCAAGCACAAGACTAGATAACCCTGCAGCATTGTGTCCATGTGATCTTGGAGCCCCTTTATCAGATCGAAGAAGTCACGGTGCAGCAGAAGCTGAAGCCACAATTCTGAGCCGAATGTCGGTCCCGCGATAGTCCACATGACAGGAAGTCTCACTACGTTCGAAAGCATCGCCGAGAACGCAGCGCAGAGCCGACCCGCATGAAGGATTTATCCATCTGCTGAGACCAGGAACGTACGCGGAACGGTGCAACGTCCGGGAAAATGATAGTACTGGTTTGTTCCGAGCATCCTAGGGTTACGCAAACCGCAAGTTCACATGAACGAGGACATGTGTCGGGTCTTCCTGCCCCATTTGTTTAATTCTATCGAAGTGTTTCGAAGTTGCGCTGTGCCATGGATTCCACATTTACAGGAAGTTATTGTAGCTAGGATTGAGGCTGCGAGATTGGAGTGTCGTCCAAGAAGAAGGGGGGGAGATAAGATATAAGAGAGAGAGAGAGAGAGAGTGTGTGTGTGTGTGTGTGTGTGTGACAGACGCGTCGTGGACAGCAGGTCCACGTGAACGCGTGTGCCGGGAGAAGAGATCGAGGCGAAACGCACGCGCAAGAGAGAAAGAAAAAGAGACTAGATTCTGAGCTGAAGAGACATCTGATGTCTGATGATCCTCCTCGATGAGTGAGGGAGGCTTAAATACATTATGGTAGTCCCTACGAGCGCCCGCGTCGGCAATAGTAAAGACCGGAAGGTATGAAAGATGTCAAAGAAAAATGAGGAAAAGTGTCAGTAACTAAAAAACGGAGCTAAGAGACTCAATGAGAAAGGTATATTAGATGTCGTGCCGTTGCAGCAAGAGGTGATCATCGTTGTCCAAGGTCTGAAAAGAGGGAAGAGAGAGTCGGAGAAAGGGTATAGGACGGGTGGCTGTGAGGGTGGGACGGTCTTCGATTCGTCCGCGGTCGTCTTGTGCCGGAGATCGAGGTGTCGGATGGATGATGATGCGATGGAGATGAGGCGATGAGGGAGGAAGAATGATCATGAACGAAAAGGGAAGAACTACTGATAGTTCTGGCGTGTGGCTGACGGGCGCTTCCGACATACTCTTTCCGCTCCGATCCGCGCGCAGCTCCGACGCACGCACCGGTACCCGGCGGTCCTCTTCATCGCTCCAGTTCGATCATCAATCAAGACAACTTACAATAAGGGCGGCAATTTGTCCTGTCTGGGCCAGGCTCCAGGAGCTCTCTTGCCTTTCTGTATGCCTTTGCTCGTTTTTCTTCTTCTCAAGTCCCGTTCCTTGAACTTCCTCGCACGCGGCGGCACACCCATACGAAAAACCAGGCAGAAGCCACAGATGGGGCCCGATCATTCCCTACAGACGTTCATTATACCTTCAGTACCCCAAACGTGCCGTCAATGAGGCTGCTTGCGTCGAGCAAGGCAGAATCAATAATGCAATAATGGACTGGAAGACGTGCAAGTTACGAAAGATTAGCGCAAGTTTCAAGTTGATTATGGTAGTTTGAAGGGACCTTGATGGCAAATGCACGCCGGTCAGACGACTGCTCAACTTCTGTGAGTCGTCCATCCACTCCCTTCACACCGATCACACGATTAATTATTACAGTAGTAAATGCTGTTTTTTCTCTTTAAATGGTCTCTTTATTGGCCAACTTGAAGGTAATCCCCATACAATGCAAAAATCTCCTGACGTTGAAGCTCAAGTACCTCGGGCAGGTCAGTACCATATCTCTGCCTCACCCCAACGCCGTCTCATGTTCCGTCTATCCTAGTTCGCAATTTGAGACCAAAAATGCAGTTTAGAGGGAATGAGACGCGGCCTGGGATTGGGATTGCCTCAAAGGTGTGAGTGACAGATCTGGTAATGGAAGCAGGACGGAGTTCTAGTCTTCAACCTAGGATAAAATAATGTGCCACAAATCGGAAGAGGTCAGGCCATGATAACAGTTCTCGTGGGGAACTCGTACAGTTTGATGTGACGTATACGGTTTCGCTCATTTGTATCTTCCGCATACATGTACAGCCCAGGCCCTTCCACCGTCATCACATTGAGTAGAAGTAGTGACGGGCATGCTTGTCATTGGCGCGCTGTACATACAGCGCAGCCGTAAAGAGCATGAAAGGGTTAAGCTTTCGATCAATACTGATCAAACTCAAACACGTTAAGGAGCATATATCATGAAACGTGTTGGCAAATGAAACCGGTGGGCGTCCCATTCGTTCACGTAGGGCTATGTACAGTAAGGCACTAAGAAAGTATGATGCTCACATTCAACTTCAGCGCGCCGGCTCTTGTCCAAGGAAATCAGCAACACTGCGACAAGAGAAAATGAGCCGGTGAGTGAGCACAGAAAGTTAAATCACACGACGTCGACGGACGTGCTCTATTGGGCCTATGACCCGTGAGATAGGGCCGTTAGCGTGGCCCCTAATCCACTTCGAAGGCATGATTTCGGGAGAGAACTTGAAAAGACGTGAATGTTGTCCAGTCTTCTTCTAGTACTATTTATTACGCTTCCTGTTAGAGCATAGAAATCCTCCATGGAACATGGAAGTACTAAAATGGTGTCGCTGAGGAACATGACGAATTAAAAAAAATCAATTAGATTTACAGTAAGAGAAACATACGCCTTATATGCAAGCCAATCTACTCGTAGTAATTCCCGGCCCCTAGAAAACGAAGGATGGAGTGGTGACTGGGAGTCTTCCCGATCGTGGTGCTTCATTCTTGTTCAGCCTTGTTGTTCATCCATCGAGCGCTACACATGGGAGGCGGTAATGCGGACTTTCGAGGGCTGCGACTTTCAAGGTGCCAAATCAGAATGGGTGAATAAGTTTGAGTGCCTGATATCGGGTTGCGTGTACACGCACGCCTGGAAAAGCTTCTCGTGTCATACAGTAATTTTAGTCCGCGCATTTAGCTAAAGATAAAAAGTCTGAGACGAGCGAAGCATACATATTTCAATCTCCCGCTCTCACATTGCCAGTGTATCGTTGTCCGAGTGCCGAGTTGGCCCGAGAATCCTGGTTTTTGGCCCAGGCGCTAGTGGCGAGAAAAAACCTCTGTTAACAAGTCACGTGTCCGAGTCGTGTTCAACCCGTTGACGTACGCAGTCGAACTGTGAAACGTTTCTACAGTACTTGATCGAGCTTGATCCTCAACCGATGACGCGATGACGGATGACAAGAAATACAAACTCACTTGCTTCACCGAAGGCGACAAATCAACTTTTTCCGTCCTCGTTTCCCGTGACTCAGAAGTGCGTTTGCTCTACTGTATCAAGAGGGAGAACTCGACAGGTTTGATTTTCGTCTCTTGGGATTTGATTGTTTTGAAGGTCTGCCAAGCATTTCATGCATGTACGTAGTTGTTTTCCCGGCTGACCTACTTGTCTCATAGATTGAAATAGACCTCGAACCACTTCAGGGCGATATCTCCAAATTTAGACTAGACAATCGCCGACAGTGTCGACTTAGATGACTCCACGTTGCCCTTATCAGAGTTATGGGAGGAGTGACCTTCTGCCCGACATATCCATATATGTGCAGCTGCCTTCAAGAATCAAGAGATGCTGACCCAGAACGCTACTACTTCCTTGATCAAGTTTCGATCAAGGTTCGTCCTGCTTTCTATTATGTAAAATCAGTTACTCAATTTTGTCCTCAGTCCACTTTGCGAGCGTCTCTGTGGCTCGACTGCCCTCGCGCCATCAAGTGTGGCAGTCAGCGCTGGGAAATACAAACAAGCAAGTCAATCATCCAATCTATAATAGGCGCCCAATCGAACGTCCCGCTGAAATCGATAATGAACTCTCGTCAGACCCAAAGATGAACTTCGCCACCTCCCAGATGCTCCAGGGCCTTCTGCAGATTATGTCTCTCTAACCGCAGATCTGTTCCACGCCGCTGCAACTATATACGATTCTGATCAAGCTCTTGGAAACGAGATATATAGCTATCTTGAGCGTCTTCTGGACACTTCTCTAGATCGTTCTGTCGGGTACACGAGGAGAGGTCCAGTCCCTGAACCCATACAAAATCTTTACTTCGGCAACAGACGCAGTTATGCTTACGTAGAGAACTCGGAATACGCGGAGACGGTGGGCTCCAGGCCGCGTTATCGTCCACAAATATATCGCTGAGGAGCATATCAAGGTAATTGTCATCACTCTCGACCTTCCACGTCACTGACCTATTTAAGGCATTTACAGTACGATGGTATACGGAATGCGTCGTCCGTGTGACATCATATCCGTTGCTGGACTTATCGACGAAGATGGCTCCTGCGATAAAGAGATAGATAAGGCCTTATCTTCAGGACCCATCTTCGTGGAGGTATTCTCTGTCCAGAACTTTACGGGCTACATCTACATGGATGGCGATCCTTACGAGACGGGAAAAGTCTATTATGTCGCCAAGGTATTCGATGCTGTAGCGCGAGCAGCGAAGGCCTTGGGACGACAATATTTCTTTCCGAATCCAGAGAGCCGGCCCGACTTTCGTTTACCCTCCCCCACGTATCTCCAGAACTCACCCTTTCCTACCAATGGATCACCTTTCAAGTTTCAGGGAACGATTTATGTACGAAAGAGAGCACGGTGACGGCTATCGTCGATTGCTGTTCCTTACCGAATACGAGGGCTCACACAACTACGGCGAAGATCCTCACAAGGCGCTCGCCGATGTGGGTCTCGTTATTGTTCAAAGTGGTCGGAGGCGTATTTATGGTGGTGATGGACTTCGTCGACGGTCGGGACGCCTATAATGAATTCAAATTCAAATACGCGATTTGCCTCGGACGGTACTTGGCGATGAGTCAAGCGTGCGCTGGGGAAGCTCCACGACGCGCAGCTTCTATGGGACGTGCGGCGTCCCAATATAATGTTGGTGAAGGCACTAAAATCTGGAGACGACGATAGCGAGGACGAGGTGTAGGAAAAACGGTGCGCGGGTGCGGAAAACGAGTGTATTCGGCGAGGGGATGCGGTGTGGGTTGTGGGCAAACGCGCGAGGGTGCCCGGCAGTATGTACAAGTACTTTATAGGGGGGATTGTATGTATGTCAGTAGGGGGAAATGGAAGGGAAATTAGCACGACAGTAAATATGGGACTAAAACTAAATGGGTGGGGTGTGTGAACTGAGCCGCGCGACTCGGTGGCGGCGCGAGCTCGATTTCAACACGAGGATGTAGAAGAATGGCGCGGACATCTGTGGATTTTGATTGGTCTGGGCATGTCGGTGTAGTGAAACACTCACCTACCTTAACACTAGTGGGGAGGTACTGTAAGTGGGCGAAGGCGGAAATCAAACAGAAACATGATCTGGATATGCTTTTCAAAAAGATCATCCATGGCGGATGAGTGAAGTTCACAGGTTCGTGGCAAGATTTCTTGAGTCCGTGTTATGACGGTTTTACATGGTTATTACAGTAATAGCGTCACCCCCAATGGTCCTCCGCAAACCCTTCTCAGATCTGCATCCATGGTGGATTCAGCGCACGGCCAGATTGTGGCTGACTTGCCAGTGGCCACAAGATATTCGCCTCTCAGCCTTTAGGATCACGAACGGCCTCTCGTTATCCCCAATCACTGTACGTAGTAGATACCCAGTACGAATTCGGGATAATTTCCCTGTAAATTATACTGCAACGCTCACATTGCTTATGCATTGTTACCTGCTCTCGCCGATCCGATTTGAGGTGCATATACAATACAGGCACATTTTTCGTTATTGCAATCGAGGTCGCTTGACCTCATCAGGATGTCTTTACAGTAACGCCGATTACATTAAATGAGCCAAGTTTATAATTAGTAGCATCTCGTGTATTTTTTGTTCTAATATTGACCGATCGAGTCCAGACCATCAATCATCAATTCCTGCACCGCAAAAGAAATGACGTTTTCTTGGGATGATTCCTACCCACAGAGTGCACTCTTCCCCTCATGCTTGGGCCGGATATGGTATTATTGCAAGAGTGAGAGAACCTCGGAGACCCAAAATTTGACAACGGCAGCCTGAGGCTCGGGAGCGTAGTACTGGCATGCCAGTGTCGTCAGCACGGGTTGTCCTCAGGCCAGAAAAGCACGGAGACTGTTGAGTGTCATCGACTCGGAGTCCCGGAGTCCCGGATGCGGGAGGACAGTAGCTTGCACTCGTGTCTCGAAAGTACAGGTAGATAGGAGTCTCCAGCGAGTCGGGCATCACAGAAGGATGCCGAGAAAAAGAGTGTCCGGGATATCCCCGGAGATCAGCCGCGACAGATTTTGACGGTTACTCTCACTGGCAACGCCTCCCCTCATTAAATCACGCTAAGCTTCGGTAAGATAATTATCACGCTTCGACAAAAAATTCCATCATAAATAATTTGAGACAATAACCTCTCATACATACTAAACACTGCAGGAAGCACGTCGGATACTTCTTCGCAAGGAAAAAGTGAGAAATTCAATACCGTGGTGGACAACTTTACGGATCGTCCAGCCTCCACGAGAACTTGAACATGACTCGAAGTAACATGCTGAGAATCATCGGAAAAAAAGTAGCCATGGAATCACACCAACGTCTTCCATGTGAACCCAGATGAAACGTAAGGCAGTCTAGCGCAGCACGATCATGCGAGTGAGTTCGGGAGGAGAGAGATACTGGAGCGAGGAATGAGGAAAGTGTGAGTAAGTAAGTGTGTGCAAGCGCAGCCACGCTATCCACCTAACAGCAGCATCAGACAAGGAGCTGACCCTCATTTGCGACTTCACGTTTCCAGTCATGATCAACAAATCCGTTTTCTGCACGAACCCCAGCCTGCTGGATATGATAATTTTGTTAGAAGATCAAGATGCCTGTCGCCAGAAACTCACCAAACGACGATAGTGTGCAGATTCAGCCTGTAGATCCCTCAAAAGGTTCAGTACCATGTTGTGCGTGGACAGAAAGCATTGATGGAGGAGCGCACCGGCGTTACCAAGGCAATTGTGCAAAGCAAGAAGAAAGAGATATACGAAGAAATGCGCATTGCTGTGTTTTTTGGCGGGTTGTAATGAGTAGGTTCGACCTGATCCGACAGGGTTAACTAGGGCTCTTTATAACATAGATGGAATCGGAGTTCTTTTAAAATTTGCCTGTGCATCGGCCCTCGGGTATTACGGGTAGTCGGGTACGGAACAAATAGGGATTTTTTCCCCGGGCCAGGGGGAATTGAGTCAATTGACCTGATCGTTTCCATGCAAGGAGAATGTTACCGTGTACCTTCGGGACCACCCAGCCAGTGGTCATACTATGACAACACCATGAAATCCTCCAAGGGTGGCAATCGAGTTCACCCTCCAAACTGCCGATCGAGAAGCAAGTGATGGGCAGCTGATCTTTGAGCATTTTGATGTGTGCGGTTTCAAACTACCGGTGATGCATCGACTCGGAGACTCGGAGAACCTGCGTCCACAAAAGCCTGCACAGATCCCGGAGCAGATTGTTTTTCCAGATAACACCAGACTCCAGAGGTAAGTAGATCTCTTCCACGAGATCCGGATTCTGCTGGGCCAGGATGCCCGTTCTGTCTGGTGTTCTCAATCTAAAAGGCATTTTCCTGTCATGTGCTGGAACGCGAGAGGACGCACAGTCATTCCAAGATGTAAATGGAGAGGGACATGAATGACATGTGATCGATGTGATCGATTGTGGATGACAATTGAAATTGAACCGAATTCGAACACCGCATATAGATAGCGGTATCCCCTCAGTAGGCAACCTGTAATCCAGGCACAAGGCTAGAGAACCCTACGGCATTGTGTCCATTGTGAACTTGAGGTGTAAGGTGGCCATGGACGACCTGGCTGCGTTCGCACAGATCGCGCCAGCGCCCCCAATCACACGCTATGAGCCGTCCGGCGCCACAACCTTGATCTGCGTCGGTTCTCTCTCGCTCCGGATTGCTGGACTCGGAGTTGGCCGAGACGAAGGTACAGTACTCAATTTCTGGTCGATCGATTTCATTTTTCCGTTACAGTGTTGTAAGGCTCTTTGAGACACTGAAGCTCAATCTCCGACTGGCCCTTCCAATTTCGACTTTTGATAAAAATTAGCTATCTAGGTATCATGTGAATCCTTTTTAGAATACGATACACATTTTTCCGATTTTTAAAGCGATGTGGTGAGATATGTGTGAGCAAAACTAAATGGTGCATCCAAAATCAGTGATTCGGGGAGATTGAGACAGTGTGACAGGCTGTGACACACCAATCAATTCGTGCGTCCGAGTCCATTTAGGCAGGCGTGTCTCATCCAGTGCGTCTCGTGATTCTGCGACTAAGTGTCACACTTTTTCTAAACCTCACAGTGGGCTCAATTCTGAAGAAAATACCATGATTCAAAGCAGGACTTGTAGGTAGGATACTAAGGTACCCTATGGTGAAAATGAAGTAGATATATTGGGTGATTTGACAGTCCTCGAAACAAATCTTCTCACAATTAGCAATAATTGACTAAAATCAGGCCTTCCCATAATTCCTATGGTATGGATACATTCCCAGTTGACACAATTTTTGGTCAGAATGTCCAACATAGATGTATATACTCCTAAAAATAATCACAGCATAATTGAGTCAAAATTGCAGAAGTTTCCTTATGAGTGTATCAAGGAACCGTACTGTCTCAAAGAACCCTACAACACTGTACTACTGTAGTTTAATTTCTTTCGGCAATCCATTTTTCATCTTTCCACCCACGGCACTACAATTATCCCTTTTACTCTCAAATTACAGTAACTTCGTTCGTCCTCTCAAAGTTATATCTTCCGATATAGCTCCTGCTACAGTCATTTATCGACGCGCGGGCACGACTTAGGATATCTTGGTATACGGTTTTGATATTACGTGCCTCAAGTACCTTGGTGGCCATATGGCCGCCACGCGTCGTCTCTTAATTTCCTCGATCTGCACTCTCTCCTTCGCTCGCGTTGTTTTGCCCTATAACCTCAAAGCTAATAAGTATAGTCAGGTTTCATGTATTTAAGCCATCGTCTGCCCACCTCGATGATCAGTTCAGCCTTCTCCCTCTCTTTTCGTGTGCCAGTCGTCCCGGATCCCGAGCCAAATGTCCCGCGTCCCGCACGCTGTGCGATAGTGAACATGAAGTCTCACTACGTTCGAAAACATCGCACAGGAATGCGGCGCAGGACCGACCCGCATGAATGATTATCCATCTACTGAAACCCCAGACGTAGGAAACGTACGCGGAACGGTGCGTCGTCCGGGAAAACGATGGACTGGTCTGTTCCGAGCAACCTAGAATTACGCAAACAGCAAGTTCACGCACGTTCTCACCGGAGAACGTCACTGAGGATATGGGAAAGGAAATTCTAAATGCTTCTGCTGGGGTGTGAAGGTCGGACAGGTGGGGGAGGGAAGCGACGGCGGTTCAAAGAGCGTCACCGTTAATATTGTTAGGAGGGACGCGGGTGCAGCCCAGCTAAGACACTCCCCAAACAGGTAAAGGCTTCGATAAAGACGGTCTCATTCAGCTTGGGAAGTTGCATCGTCTGTCGTTCGATGTAGGACGGTTCAAATCTTCGAACTCGAGAGAGTACTCGAGTTGAACTATGAACGGAAGGCGTGACAAGAGACAGTTTATGGGGAAGGAGATTGGGATTGGGATGGCCTTCAAGTGTGAGTGACAGCTGTAAAGGCAGGACGGTGTTCTGGTCTTCAACCTGGAATAAAATAAGGGGCTGCAAACATTTTGTGAGGTCAAAATAATGTCTTGGAGAGTGTCTTCCAGCATCGGAAGAGGTCGGGTGATGGCAACATATAATAGTACCCATGGGGAACTAACACAGTTTGATGAGACGTACACAGATTAGTCGATCTGTATCTTCCGCATACGTATACAGCCTTCCATCGTCATCGACGTTGAGTGGAAGTAATGATCAGCATATTTGTTATACTGTTGGCACGCCGTAAGTACAGCGCAGCTGTAAAGAGCTTGCGATGGCTAAGTTTTCAATCAATACACGTCAAGGAGCTAGCAAATGAAACCCGTGGGCGTCCCACTCGTTTATGTAATGCCATGTGCAGGGCATTAGGAGAGATATGACGCTCACTTTCAACTTCAGTATGGTGGTTCTTGTCCAAGGAAATCAGTAGCACTGCGCCAAGGGAAAACGAGTCGGCGAGTGAGCACAGAAAGCTAAAGAGCACGGCGATGTGCTCTATGGGGCCATAGGCCCGTGAGATAGGGCCGTTAGTGTGGCCTAGTCCTCTTTTGAGGTATGATTTTGGGGGATAAAAGATGCAAATATTGTCCATTCCTCTTCTAGTACCATTTATTACGCATCCTGTTACCGTATAGAAAGCTTCTATGGAAGCACTAAAATAACTTAGCGTCGCTGAGGAACATGACGAATAGAAAATAATCAATTAATTATGTCTCGACATTTACCGCAAGAGAAACGTACGGGTTTTAATCAAGCAAGCCGAGTCCACTCGTAGAAATTCCGGCCCTACAAAGGTAACGAAGGGCGAGATTCACGAGAAACCACCGTGGCACGAGTCTGGAGTGTGGACATCTTCCCGATCATGATGATTGTTGTTCATCCAGCGAGCGCTACGCACGAGAGGCGGTGATGCGGACTTTCGAGGGCCGCGACTTTCAAGGTGCCAGAATGGGCGAATAAGTTAAGTTCACGTGCCTGGCATCGGTGGCGCTGGTCGTGTCGTGTGTACACGTACGCCAACATGACGCCGACAGGACACGGTTCACGTAAAGACACAGTTTCTAGACGGGGCCTGTCATATTCTCATCATCAAGGATATGGACATAGATGGACTCGAGGCGCCGTCCTTGTTCAATGGCCCATATCTACGCACCGCACAACCTTTACTTAATTTATTTGTTTGTTCTCGTTGACTAGACGATGAACATGGACGTCCAATGGTCGTCCAATCTGCAATATTGACCGAGGATGCACGCGAGGACAGCGCCAACCATCGGGAACCTCTTCACTTGGCTTTGGCTGCTATCCTCGGGATTTCGGAAATTTGCAGCGTTAGTCCAGGGGTGACGAGACCATGCAGGTATACTTTGCAATTACCGTAATCACGGAACAGCAGAGAAACAGAGGCAGCTCTACAGTACTCACTATGAAATTGTATACGATTTATATTGACCAACAAGGCCCACAGTTCCAGTAACTCATGCCAGTCGCAACCGATCGAGCGCCACGTCAGGCACGCAGTCACTTATTGAAAGAACTTACTGTAATGAAGCGAAGAGCAAGCGAAGAGCCACTTTGATCTCGATTGTCAGCAAGACAGAGCCGCTAACCTTTCTCCGGACGAGGGCAAATAGCTAAGCGCTGTCAGACGTCTGGCCTCAGCCATGCTGCCCAAGGGTGTTTAGGGTCCCTTACGATTCCTCTGCCCCCTTAACTCATACAAGCCTTCTTACATGGCACAATGAGGCACTCTGAGGCATATACTTGGCAGTTGTATCGAGTCTCCTTGTTTTCTTTGTTTCATCCTTCATGTCGCAGGCAACGAGTTACACATCCGACGAGGTCTCATTATCCATCCATATGCCGGTACGCTTCGCGGCTCCAGTCATTCCTCCTCTACCTCAGTCACCATCCACGTTTAAACACGAACATTATTGGGCGTCTCCTGCACGACGAAATATAGAAGCAATTGTAGCGGGAAGTTCACGTCTACCAACACCTGACCGGACTCTTTCCACTGCTCCTGCATCCGCCTCGCAGCGACATACTATCGCTGAAGATCATCCATATATGACTGGCCGCGAATTACGACGGGGCGCATGTCCGAATTCCACTCCCACGGATGACATTCAGCCTGCGCCGGAACCCCAAACCAAGAAGTCGCACTCCCGAAAACAACCCGAGGGACACATCCCACGACCCCGGAACGCCTTCATCCTATTCCGATGCGACTTTGTCGCGCAGAAAAAGATCCCGGCAAGCGTCGAACCGGATCACCGCAATATCTCACGCATAGTCGGGCGCATATGGAAAGCCATGAGCGACGAGGATCGACGGCCGTGGGTCGAAGAAGCCAAGAAGGAGAGGGAGAAACACAAGAGACTTTATCCCCAGTACCGTTACTCGCCGACATCGGCTTCAGCGGCTGCCGCGACGACGGCGCTGAAGGAGAAGAGGGCACAGAACCAAAGGATCAGGGAGAGCATGGGTGTTCTGCCGGCTTGGGAGCTCGCCTCACATACAAGGGACGCTCTTCAATCATGGGCTCATCTGACACATGAACTACGGCCTCGCGCGACTCAACAGGCGCGCATGCAGTCGCCAACGCAAACAACCGCCCCGTATGCCCACCGGAGTGCCGCCACTGCTCAGGTTCGCGGGGACAATGTCGCGTCAGATGCTCCTTCAGGGCAACCGTCTTTACCTGTCGGCTGGGAACCACCATCACAGCCCCAGCAGAACTGGTCATTCGCGACCAGCAGCACAGACCTTCCGAGTCGGCAATGCCCCCTGCAAGTACGCCGCTTGTATGCTACATGATCCTCCATGCTAACTTTCCCCATCAGGGTCCATCGCAAGTGATAGTGCCCCCACTCGACTGTAACCGTAACGTCCCCGCGACATCGTCTCATTTCGATTCTCCAGATCCCTCTCCGGTACAAGCGACACAATTTTTACCGCCGTTTATGTTCGTCGCGAGTCACTATGCAACCAACAACCCAGAATTCTCCGGATTCCACTTTTTGCCAGCACCTGGAGACCTTTCAGCGCTAACCCCACCAGTCGTCGATCCCGGCGCACGTGGGGGAAATGATTCGGCACCTCAATATCAACCTCATCCACAAGACCTTGAGATAAATCCCGAGAACCTTTTTGAAAGCCCGCCTTGGACTACTGATCAGATCGACGAATTCATTCGAAATATGCAGACGGAATCATCCTTCAATTACTCTCCACAGTCACAGCAACCGAATTCGCCTATGAACCTCTAATCACTTCATGGGATAATCACGGCATTATTAGGTGTGCACGCTGCGTTATCAGTACCTGTTCATACAACATTGTATATACTGGTAATACTAAACATACTATAGTAATCAAATATATAAAAGTTCGTATACAGTACTCTCCAAACTACGGTGGAGCTCCACCTGCTCTCCCAGGGTCTGTAACGGAAGGCCAAGCACTTAGCCACGCTCTCATGTGAAACAACAAACTTTCACTGCCTTACCTAAGAAATAATTGAAAGCTGCGTTGCACTCCCAGTCACGGTGGGTGTATTTGACTCTACTGTATTTTGAATAACAAAGCAAGCCGGCGGTGGTCCAACGAAATCGTGACACCAAACTTGAAAAAACTTCCACTGGCCCGGGAGCATAAGTCGGAAACCAGCTATTAACTCTTCCGAGTCAATCACCTTTTTTTATTATGCCTCTCACGCCCAAAGTTCGAGATGTATGGCCTGTTGTCGGGTTAGGCCACGGTTATAGCTTAACGTACCTGGGCCTAATTCGTTCAAGTTGCCCGACACGCTTCCTGCATCATACTTACCCTAATAATATACATAGCTGGGTTCAAAAGCTGTCCTCCTCCAGCTGAAATCCCAGAAATGTTCCATGGCTTCGACCCACTGGCCTGCGCCTGCTGGACAACAATCGGATGCTACGATCGGCAAATTCCGTGTCATTATAACCAATGGGATCCCCATACACGTGACACTATTGAGTCTTCATAGACACACCGGGACTGAATCGGCTGAACTAAGAGCGCTTGGCCCAATTCCGCGAGCGAAGAATACGTTTTCCAGATTCCCTGCTTCGAAAATGCAGGCCCGGCCGATGATCAGGGTCTGAACTGTTGAGAATCACCCATAATTTATCGTGCAAGCGTCGCACGCGGCCGCAGTGGGTCCGGAGGCGAAAGCCAATTCCGGACGTCCCGTCGCACTTTGTCGCCTGGAAATCGGACTCAGTGCCCCGGGCTCTAAAACAGATATCATAAATAGAAAATAACATACGTTCTGCCTCGTTCATTTTGGTCACGATTTCTTGTATAGATTCTGTGAACTAGTTGTATCCGCTTGTTGTCGACAATCAACTTTGAATATACCAAGAGCACCCGCTATGCTGATATTGCTGATTCATTTCCGTCTAGTTCTAGACGTATGTATATTCAGCAGTGAACGATGAACGGGACAGGTTGGGTTTTCTCACCATCCATGACGACTCTCCTCTGTTGGACAAGACAGTAGACAACTTCAAGAGTCTGAAGTGCATTTGCACGAGCCTCGTCCAGAGTGAGCCGGTCTAGCCTATGGAGTACCGCCTCAATGTCATGCTCTCCTCGGAACTTCTTCATAAATTTCTCTGTGCTGCATTGAGTAGAGCGTCAAAGCGGCCAGGGCGAACTTACTAAATCGTCCTTGCTTGACCTGCTTAGTTGCAAGCGCAAGGGTAGACAAAAGTTCCACAATTATCCTCACCAGAACGTTTGTAAAATTGGCGTAGGAGGGATCCCATTATAAATACTGAGTCTGTTGAGGAAGTTCTCGAACGACGCAATTACGTAGACACATGGACGAGCGCGTCGTAGCTAGCACTGACGTCTTTGACCACCTATAAGACTTGCGTGTCACGGGTATACGCGGATGGAATCGGGAGAATAGGCATACGACGAGCAGGATGGCCATGTCAGCGAATATTGCTTTCGCAGGCGGGAACGGCTGTAAAGAAACCGTCAGAAACAGGGTGCTTCGATTTCTGGTTTTTAGACGTACTAAACCAATACCCTCTCCGAGAACGATGCCAGAAAGTGTGTACAGGATGTCAACCGAGCACTTGAGCGATTTCATGAACATCCCATCGTCTCCTCTGAGCTCATGAAAGACCCGTGCTTGTTCTTGAAGAATAGATGGAATCAACCGAGTCACATTGCTTAAGTTGCTTAGCGAGGGGATGATCACTGGCAACCAAGCCGGTCGTCTGCCTTTCGTAGTCCTGAGAGCAGCGCTGAATAGGGTCTGAAGAGGGTGGGGAGGGTCCACTCATATCAAGAATGAAAGCGAAGAAATATGCCTAAGGGATCACGAGGGCGCTTCGTGGTAAGAAGCGTACATGACTCGGAGCTGAGCGCCGGAGGCAAAACTCGCCGAGTTGTTTCCCCATATGGGGTCAGAGACGGCAAATCGGCGATTGCCTGCAAATAAGCGCCGCCCGCGCGCACAAGCTCTTCCGAGTCCTCCTCATCAGGTGAAGCATCTTCGAATGGAATTTATACGATTCTCTTTCGGCACCTCATTGCATCCTTTTTGTACCAGATAAGCGGCTAAATGTTACCATTATTTTTCATGACAGCTCCCTGACATCACTTAATCTTTCTTTGAGACTGACTGCCAGCGAGGTCAGTATCCTTTACATTATTGCTGTGCCCTAACAATAAATGCCCCGAATGCTTCTAAAACACTAGCATATGAGAAATCGAGAACGAGCACAAACCGTCACTGAAGGACGATGATTGCTTCGGGCGCTAGATCCCCGCCAAAGCGTGAAAGACGACCCTCCGCCGGAGCAACGATTACAATGCCCACAAACTCCTCGGCTTCCCTCACCTGGGAAGAAATTCGATTCCTTCCTGATATTCCTCCCCTTGAAACCGACGGGAATAACCTCATACTTTGGAAATTCCGGGTCGAAATGGCCCTCAGTCTTCAGGACCTTTGGGGAGTGGTCGACGGAACGGACGAAATGCCAGACGGCGCGACCACCGATCCGAAAGCGCTTGCCGATTGGAAATCAAGGGATCTCAAAGCGCGCGCGCAAATCACTCTGGCCCTTAAAGACGAGCCGTTGAAATCGGTGCTAGATGCGACCACCGCTCGCGAGTGCTGGAAAGGAGTCTCAGAGTACTGCAGACGAACCGCGATTCGCCAGTCGGTTCCCCTCATCCGAAAGCTATTCCAGACCGCTCTGTCTGATACAAAGCCGTTAGAACCGCAAATTCAAGAACTCCTCTGGGCAGCGCGCATGCCCTCAAATGCAAGTTTTAGATTCCCAGACAATTGGATAGCCATGTCGATCATCATGTCCTTACCTCCGTCCTTGTCGACCTTGAGAAACATCCTCTTCGATACCGAGGACTCCGAACTTTCATCGCGATACGTCCTTTCGACGGCGATTATGGACGAGCAACTCCGCGTGAGCAACTCAGGCGTCGATGCGACAGCGTATTTCGCCAATGCGGCCAGGAAGGGGAAAGGGATGGGGAAGGGAAGAGGAAGTAATTATGGGTGTACGCCGAGATTCCACGAGTCGTTCGGTTAATAGGGCAATAAATACAAAATGTAACTTGAAGCATATGCCAGAAATGCATTAAGATCCTCGGCTGACACAGTCAAGCGATGACGTCAACCAAAATATACGAGAGTCAATAAGCAATATGTGAGCGTCTTCGCCGTACCGCTCGCAAAACTTGACGATTACAGTCTTGCCCTCGTATTCGGCAAGGAACAGCGATAGCTGTCACGGTGTTATCTTACGTACATAAACCGTTCCCGGAACTTAAAGGTTGATCCATTGGCAGGAAATGGCGAATTCGAGGGTAAACGAAATTCGGGCGCGCTCTCGGGATCCAGAAAGAAATATTGTCGTCCCAAGGACTCGTCATTCATGTTCAATAAGTTTAGCGTGTATTCTGGTTGAAGGAACTTGGTAATCCATATGAGTATTGGCTGTCTGATTTGTCAGTGAATCCTAACGTACTTCGGTCATTGGTTCAACCATAGAAAGGACATCATCTCGAGCCGTCCTGATATCATCAAGTATCTCGGATCCGACAACCAGCACCCTCCATCTCCGAAGATTGGCGATTTTGAATAGACCTGGTCTTGCCTATAGGTAGGAAGGTCATCAGCTGGTTCGAGGAAGGGTGCCTATAAGAAGGGGAATTACCTTCTTGTATCCCTCTCCAAGCATGCGACCATCATCGAAGCTAAATCGGAGAGCCGAAAAGTATGAGAGAATCGGGTCACGAAATCCCGCAGTTGGGATGGCGTCGAGCTGGTAAACGTAACCGTTGTTCATGGATAGCATGAATAAGACGACAAGGGCCTTACCATTGGATCACGCCTGAAATACCAGCCGATGAAGAGAGAGAGTATAACAAAAAATTGCATGAGGGATAACATCCTCAGAGTAAACTCGTCGTCAGGCATGGCGCAACAAGATCGGGGGAGAATGATGAGTACATCGATGAGTTCTGAGTCACGCTGCGATGGCCCATTGTCGGTAGTTACAGTACGGGAGGCGCCGTGACTGAACTAAGCCAGAAAAAGTAACGTACTACAGTAAGAGTGCGTTCGATGCAAATTGACGCGTGAAAATCTGTCGCAAATTGCCACTGTCGCCAAGGTGCGTTGTAAGGTTGTAAGGAGTGCGTTGGTGCTGGACTTGGAACGGAATGGACTTTCGCGTCGGAGCGCCCGCCGTCACGTGTTGTTGATATTTTTTTCTTTTCTTTTCTCCTTTTCTTCTCGTTGTTCTTATCGCCTCGCACTCGACACAATACACGCTTCAAGCCGTGACACAAGACAATGTCGCCACCACGCGGCAGCCACACGCTCCCTTTTTCATCACATTTTAGACTTTCCTTTACATAGCCACTCCGAGGTTGCTGACACTAGACATAGACACAGTGCTCATGTATATAAGACGGCCCTCCTACTCGTCGAGGAGGGCATCCATCGATCTATCTATCTAATCATGGAATCTACACATATAATCCTATCGTTTTGACTTTCTTCCCTCTCTAGTTAGCGTGTCTTTCGTTCTCGGCGATTGTCCGGTGGAATCGCTGTCCACACGATCTCAGGCTCGGCCGAGAATCTCCTTCCCCTTTCGTTTTCTATTTGGACGACTTTTCCACACTCGCGGCATCCATCTTATCTACAGCGTGTTCTTTTTCTTTCATACTTTGTCGCCATAACCATCAGCTTTCGCAAGCGAGGACCCGACCAAGTGGTGGGAGACGGTCGAAGTGAACATTCGCGGGACGTACAATTTAGTTCAGTGAGCGTGATCATCGACTCCGTTACATGGCTGGCACTCATGTCCCCGCTACGCAGTTTTGCTGTCGCTCAATTGCAGAAGACGAGAGGCCGAATTCTGATCGTGAGCTCGCAGACGTCGCAGCTCCGCATGCCTTTTAGGAGCGAATATTGCACGTCAAAGTATGCGCTTGTTCGTTTTTCGGAGTTCATTATCATCGGTAAGCCTCTTTGATCCCATAGTATTAACACTACTGACATTAATCAACAACCAGAGTACTGTTTGAACCTGCCACTGACACGTGACGCGTCACTAATCTGCAACCTCCGGGCACTCTCCGGGCATTGAAACGGCCCGAAATGTTTTGGCCAATTTGCTAATGTTCCAATCCTGGATCTTGTATTCTCATTTTTGCCTGCTCGTGTCTGTCGCGCAGTCACCTCACTAGTACTGGGACACTGCACCACCGTGGCTCGTGCGAGTCGTGCGACGAGGTAACGTCGCTCAAGCTCCCGTCAACATGTTGACCTTGAGTCCATCATGGGTACGTCACCTATACGTGGCCACTCAATGCCGCCACTCCTCTCAAGTTCAGAGCACTGAGCCTTCTTCCCCTGATAAGTACGCACCCTAAAGAATCATATTTTGACAGCTCCTGATTTTTATCGCGTGAAGGTCACCAACACTTTCCCCAGAAAAACTTCCCATGGGACAACATCCTCGAAGACATTAAATAGGATGAGACAACTTGAACCCCCACATCGAACTTCGAAGACGTGTTTAACATGGTTTTTTCTGCGGCAAACGAACGGAGATTGGCATAGGATGGCGGCATTTGACGTTGACACTCGGACCCTGCTTAGCGACTTTCTGAAAAATTTGCGCAAACGCCCCCGCACTGTCCCCGTGTATGGTCGGACGGCGAATATCCAGAACTTGAAAATTTCAAAGAACAGCTCGCTCTATGTCGGTCTGACTATGCACCGCTTGAACGGGCCCAACGTGAGGTTTTTTTTGCCCGTCAATAGGCGCCGAAAAGGCTGCTCTGTGCACCAGCTTCTGAAGGCAAACCACCACCACCTCACCTCCAGCCACCTCTATGTCCTCAACTTTGAAAGATACGACGATCCCCACCTCGCCCTGACCCTCTTCGAACACGCGAGCAAACTCTCTCCTCTTTTTTCCCATACATCCTCAGCTCTACGACAGCCGCCTATTACAAACTACTCAAAACTCAACGGGACTCGTTCCACGATCTACGCGGCGTGCACCCGGCTCTTGAGATCCTCGCTAACCGCGTCTCTCGCGACTCTCGTACTCGCGCTCTGGTGGACGATGTCCGCCGCGAGGCCGGCGCACGGCGTACTGTCTGGCTTGAAGAGAGCGAGACGGGGAGCGGTGAAGGGTGAAGTATGGGTAATGCCCAGGGGGGTTGAGCGACTCGTGTCCCGTTGCGCACCCCGACAAACGTCGTCAGACGGTCATCGAGCGCTTCAAGAACGGCCACGGCCACATGATGTGCGGGGAAGCCCAAAATTGACCTCTGACGAGAATGTTGGGAATCGATTTGGGGAATGGCCAGAGTCAGAAAGACAACAGCAGCCCTGACGACACGCATATCAGTCCTCATGGTCATTATCCCAACGGTACATCCCTCTTGGCATTTGCTTTCATTACTTATGATAACGAAGACAGATAATCATTTGAGTGGTTCGATGAAGTTTCGCAATTTCATACAGTAGTACAGCGGAAACATGTCGGATTTACCATTTTACGCATAGTAAACTGAAAAGATGAGAAAAAACTTATCTGGCGGGTTGACAAGTGCACGGAATCCATCAGCCTCACCGAGGCTCGACGAGAGAGATCATTAGCGCTCATATGCAAGCCGGGAGTCTGTGGAACAATAATTATAATTTTTAAAAGGGCAGTGTCATCCCACCAACACTTACCGTGGATATGCCAAACGTGTAACCTACATCAATGAGCGCTTGCCTCATTGCGGCCGGGGTGAATCGTTCCGTTATACCCGGCGCTTTGATTCGCCACTACGGTAGAATATTTTTTTCTTTTTTTTTGTCAAATTTGTCGAATTTGTGTCGGGAGGGCATATCTGAATGGCAGGCTTTTTGTGAGAAAAATGTTCAAATTCACCACTGTCACTAGCAACTCACAGGCTCAGGCCCGCTGGGCGTGATAACAGATCCTATGCACGCACGGCTTGCTAGATTGTTCCCAAGTTCAGCCTGTAGATCCCAGAAAGGGGTCACTACAACGTTGAGCATCAAAAGAAGGCATTAGAAGAACGTACGGGTGCGGCCAAGACGAGCGTGCCGAGAAATAAGAAGACAGTGATGAAGGGAGGACGCATTGTTGTTGTATTGGGTTAGATCTGATATGATGAGTCAATGCATGTTAGCCAGAGCTTTTATACAGCGAACCGGTGGTGGTTCGGGGTCTACATTTTCCTGAACAGTATCGCGCGAGGTCCACGCCGGGCCATCACGGATTCACGGCTATCGCCCACAATTACAGTAATATCGCTTCGTTAACCATCCATAACTCCCAGACAGCCCAAACATTCCGAGCACCCCTTTGGAAAATTTTCCCGACGATCGTGAGACTAGAAACTTAAAGTTTGACTGGAAGCTCAAGTAATTCACAATAACAACACAGCAGTGAATGAATCCGACCTCAGTTCTAGCCCCGCCGAGGCAGAAATATGCACAGTAGCCAGCTCTGAAAGAACTCAGAGTCCTCTGTCATGACGACGTCATCAAATTGCCCACTTCTCCCCAAGAACCGAAAACTCGCTTGACGGAGTATTCGCCAAATCAAGACAAGGAGGAGGGCATCAGAGCAGTATCAGAGCACATTCACAGTGAGCCCAAGAGTGGGCCCAAATTCTCCTGTGAATGTTTAAACTCCGACCAAATCCAACCCGCAACCCATGTTGTGTGATGAGTTCGTGACGATGTAGCGGGATTTCATGAGCCCTTCGGCTATGGTAACGATAGGAACTTGAAATGTGTACCAGCGATCTGTGCTGGAAGATCCTCTGCTGACACGGTTAAGCCACGACGTCAACCAAAATATGCTAATGTATGCGCATGATCAGCCATGATGTATTCGTACGCGTAAGGTATGTCCCAACTGAATCAGGCATCGATGAGCTTAAGCATCCACAAAAACAAGCCAGCAGGGGACCAAACGGCAAGCCCCAGCGCTGCGAGGTCGCCATATTCGAGGGGCATGAGCGCGCCACGAGAGTGTGTCAATGTCAAGACTCCGGGAGTCTCCGGGCCAAAGCGTCCGATTGGGATTAGAGGGGAAGCTGGCGCAACAGGGTTGGTGTGAATAAATTTAGGAACTGGCGACGTCCCCAGACGGCCTCGCATTTGAAGCGTCAGTGTCGGGAGGGAGACGGAGACAAGGTAATTAGAGGAAGTTAAAAGAGGGAAGAGGACAAGGGAGGACAACTTGAAACGCAGACGTACGTCGGATAACAACGGTCCGAGAGCCGATCATCGGTTGAAAGCGGTGGCATTCGGTCCTCGGTCCAAAAGGGGAAAACTGGGAGACATTAATATCAATAGAGTGTACTGGCTTCACACACATGATACGCGCCTCGCCTCCCCTGCGTGACCCGAAACTGGTCCCGAAGACACTCAGGCTGGAGCTCAATGCCGGCGTTACCTGAGTCCACTTCTTGTCTCCATTCTCGCATGCGTCTGCCAGTACTGAGCCACGTATCGAGCAATTGAATGGGAAGCCCTCGTGCTGTCAAGGTCAACGCGATCGCCCAATCTGAGGAGGACCCCAACTTGAAGGTATGAATGTGCAAGAATAGTATATATGCGCAGTTTCGAGTCGGATCTGATACCCCAGTCTCCTAGTAATGTCCTCCTTGTCTCGGTTTTGGGGAACATTGTTCCTTTAGTCAAGCCAACACCGCGGAGGCCAGAGGAGTAAGAACTATTGGGTTTTAATCAATGAGGCAAGCGCCCGTCTCAGTACACAAATCGGCATATCCACCGGTAAGTGTTGGTGTGGATGACACTGCCTGTTTTTAAAAAAACATTGTTCCACAGACTCCTAGCTTGCATATCAGCGTCCATGTTCTCTCTCGTCAAGCCTAAATGAAAGCTGATGGATTTGTGCATTTGTCAACGCGCCAGATAATTGTTATTTCCGCTATCTTTTCTGTATATGATAGGTAAATCCGACACGTTTCCGATGTAGTGTGAAATCGCGAGACTTCATTGAATCACTCCAATGATTATTCGAGTTCATTCTATTTGTTGATGAGCAATCGATACAGCAGGATAAGCACGGCAACTTAATTAACGGGCTTTAATGCCACTGGCAAGCGTGCCAGTGGGACGTGGTCTTGATGAGCTACCCCCAGGGACGCTTACTTATAAATGAACACTGCAGGAAATTCCTAAAGCAAACTCGAACTGGGTACATG
This sequence comes from Russula aff. rugulosa BPL654, assembly GCA_022496225.1. Lineage (NCBI taxonomy): Eukaryota > Fungi > Basidiomycota > Agaricomycetes > Russulales > Russulaceae > Russula > Russula aff. rugulosa BPL654. Next base: position 29,869 of record WTXE01000025.1, on the reverse strand, counting down.
CTCACAAACCGTACCATTGTGTTGGAAGAATGGTCACGTGCGTGCGGGAAAACGAGTGTATCTGGCGGGGATGGGTGTGGGCAAACGCGCGTGGGTGCACGGGAGTAAATGCAGTACTTTATAGGGCAGCACGAATGGAATGACTAGAGGGGGGACTAAGGGGGAAATGTGAAGTACTGCCAGTGAACCAGTGAATATGGGTAAGGTCCGTTTAATTCCAACATGTGCAAGAGTCGGAGTTGAGCCTGGTGTCGGTAATAGACAGACTATGGCCGAGGAACGAAGGCCAAAGTATCAGACACACGTGCAGGGGGACACTCAGCCTGAGGGCTGTCCAGTCCACATGGTCACCCGTCTGATGCCGTCTCCGAAGATAATTGAAGGACCAGTACAGTATGAGCAGAGGTGGAGAAGGAGGCGAGTCAGCAGCGGTCTCGAGCATGCGAAAGCTCTCGTCAGGGGGCCATCTATCCGAGACCATTTAGGGAGCTACCAGTCTTACGACCTATCAGGGAGTTATGGCCGGTCCTACACTACCGGCCCTCAGCACTACGGCCGGACTTACGCGGTAGGGACTCACGACGCGACCTCTGATAGACTGGTTGCGGGGTTGGGGAGAACGCGAGTGGGGGTGGGGATTTGCTATATTTGCTTCCCAGCCCGGGTATTTGTACCCATCTGTCCCAACAGGCGCACCGGACAGATGACTGATGACACCCCTTTCGGGGGCCACGCTGGACTTCTCTGTGGTGCCTGTGCCCGAGGATAAGGGTCACAGGGCCCCTCTGCTCAAACGGCAACGTGTGCAGCCGATCACTGACTCGGAACGCGATGAACCGTGGAATGTAGACTATGCGGCTCAAAGTATGGCGTCAGACTATACCTGAGATATAGTACTAGTCACGGTGGGACGAAGATGTATACATTATTGGCCACGACGATTATGGTCCCGCCGTTAGAGGTGACCGCGATGAGTCCCGTGAAGAAGAAAAAGACGGAAAGATGCAAAAACGTGTGCAAGGCGTGGATCGTTCGTTGAAGCTGAGCAAGTGAGCCCTCTTGCGCCATGCAAGCTCGAATACGTGCACGCCTGTATGGGCTGAACCGAGGTTGAGTGAGGAGCAAGTATCTGCGGACCCATTCTGCACCAGGGTGGCGAATACGGCTGTGGAAAGACTCAACACTAGACTCGGAAAGCAGGTGTACCACCGCGGGTACGGAAACTGGTTTGGAGGGGGCGGTGTGGCGAGGGATATCAGACCCGTTTGGACTGGAACCGGCCTGTAGTTGGTAGATCTGGCTGAGATAAATTGCCGAGACGTCATCGAGCGCTTCAAGAACGGCCACGGCCACATGATGTGCGGGGAAACCCAAAATGACCTCTGACGAGAATGTTCGGAATCGATTTGGGGAATAGCCAGAGTCAGAAAGACGACAGAAGCCCTGACGACACGCATCTCAGTGCTCATGGTCACTATCCCAACGGTACATCCCCTCTTGGCATTTGCTTTCATTACTTATGATAACGAAGACAGATAATCATTTGAGTGGTTCGATGAAGTTTCGCAATTTCATACAGTAGTACAGCGGAAACATGTCGGATTTACCATTCTGCCTACAGTAAACAAGAAAAAAATTATCTGGCGGGTATCCATCAGTCTCACCGAGGCTCGACGGAGAGAACATTAGCGCTCATACGCAACTAACGCAAGCCGGGAGTCTGTGGAACAATAATTAGAATTCTTTTTAAAAGGGCAGTGTCATCCACACCAACACTTACCGTGGATATGTCAAACATGCAACTTACATCAATGAGCGCTTGCCTCATTGCGGCCGGGATTAATAATTTGTTGAATTTGTTGAATTTGCTGAATTTGTTGAATTTGCTGAATTTGTCGAATTTGTCGAATTTGTGTCGGGAGGGCATTCCTGGATGGCAGGCATTTTGTGAGAAAAATGTTCAATTCACCACTGTCACTAGCAACTCACAGGCCCAGGCCCGCCGCCGGGCCAGCTGGGGATAGATCCTATGCACCCCTGAGTCAGACGGCTTGCTAGACTGCTCGCAGGTTTAGCCTGTATATCCCAGAAAGGGGTCACTACAACGCCGAGCATCAAAAGAAGGCATTAGAAGAACGTACGGGTGTGGCCAAGACGAGCGTGCCGAGAAATAAGAAGACAGTGATGAAGGGAAGACGCATTGTTGTATTGGGTTAGATCGATGAGTCAATGCATGTTAGCCAGAGCTTTTATACAACGAACCGGTGGTGGTTCGGGGTCCACATTTTCCTGAGCAGTATCGCACCAGGTCCACGGGCCATCACGGGTATCACCCACAATTACAGTAATATTGCTTCCGAGTCGTTAACCATCCATAACTCCCAGACAGCCCAAACATTCGGGACACCTCTTTGGAAAAATTTCCCGACGATCCTGAGATTAGAAGCTTGAAGTTTGACTGGAAGCTCAAGTAATTCACAATAATAGCACAGTGAATGAATCCGACCTCAGTTCTAGCCCAGAAATATGCACAGTAGCCAGCTCTGAAAGAACCCAGTGTCCTCTGTCATGACGACGTCATCAAATTACACACTTCTCCCTAGGAACCGAAAACTCGCTTGACGGAGTATTCGCCAAAATCAAGACAAGGAGGAGGGCATCAGAGCAGTATCAGAGCACATTCGCAGTGGGCCCAAGAGTGGGCCCCAAATTTTCCTGTGAATGTTTAAACTCCGACGAAATCCAACCCGCAACCCATGTTGTGTCATGAGTTCGTGACGCGATGTAGCGGACTTGGATTACGCTGGCGTCACTCACTTTCCCTCCATGCATACTCAGATCATATCAGCACACCTCTCCCCCTGAACTTTCATCGTAGATACATGCCTTTTAAGGTGATTGTCGACGAGAAACGCTGCGTACACAACTCCAACGTCGACAACATGTTTTGCAAATGCGGCCAGAAAGGGAAGAACAAGTCAAGGAATAAGTAATTACGCGTGCACAGCGGGATTTCATGAGCCCTGCGGCTATGGTAACTATAGGAACTTGAAATGTGTACTAGCGATCTGTGCTAGAAGATCCTCAGCGGACACGGTCAAGCTACGACGTCATCCAAAGTATGCTAATGTATGCGCATGATGTATTCGTACGCGTAAGGTATGTCCCAATCAGGCATCGATGAGCTTGAGCATCCACAAGAACAAGTCAGCAGGGGACCAAAGGGCAAGCCCCAGCGCTGCGAGGTCGCCATATTCGAGGGGCATGAGCGCACCACGAGAGTGTGTCAATGTCAAGACTCCAGAGCGTCCAATTGGGATTAAAGGGGAATCTGGCGCAACAGGGTTGGTGTGAATGAGTCTAGGAACTGGAGACGTCCCCAGCCAGCCTCGCATTTGAAGCGTCAGTGTCGGGAGGGAAGGTGATTAGAGGAAGTTAAAGGAGGGAGGAGGAGTACAAGGACAGTCGGTAACTTACGTCGGATAATGACGGTCCGAGAGCCGATCATCGGTCGAAAGCGGTAGTTCACTCGGTCCTCGGTCCAAAAGGGGAAAACTGTTCACACATGATACGCGCCTCGCGACCTGGTCCCGAAGACACTCAGGCTGGAGCTCAATGCCGGCGTTATCTGAGTCCACTTCTTGTCTCCATTCTCGCATGCGTCTGCCAATACTGAACCACGTATCGAGCAATTGAATGGGAAGCCCTCGATGCTGTCAAGGTCAACACGATCGTCCAATCTGAGGAGGACCCCAACTTGAAGGTATGCATGTGAGACATGCATTGGATATATCATGATCGTCATGTAGATATAATAATAAGCTTGGCAATCGGATAAAACGGGGAAATAGGTTTCGTGGAGAACCATGGGGCGCTATATAGTAAAATCACTCATCTGTACCATCAATAATCTTTCAAGCATATCCGGATCGTGCTTCGGCTCGATTGCGGTCACTGGTTCCACTCCCTTCCCCTACTTGATCTCCCCACAATTTTTCAGCGTCGGCGGGTACTTCGCCACGCCGACGCGGCCGGACCAATCAAAGTCTATCAACAGCCCAAGCCATTCGTCTTCGTCTAAGCCCTCACCATCATCATCTCGAGATTTCGGTTTCTCATCACCATTATGATCGGACGCCGCATGTCCCCATAAGCAAGCTGCATGTCGTACAACTTCCCTAGCACGCGCTCATGTCGTCCAGTACAGCCCGGGGCAAATCACGCTGCCTGAACTCGCTGTACGAGTCGACTTTCTCCATGAACACACCTCCACCACCTCTGAACAATAATATAACTTGGGCGCAAGATATGCGTCAGCAAGCATCCTGTGAGCGTCCTCGCCATATACCGCTCACAAAACTTGACGACCAGTCTTGCCTTCATATTCGGCAAGAAACAACGACCGACGATAGCTGTAACCGTGTCTTCCTTCGTGCATGAATCGTTCCCGGAACTTGAAGCTTGATCCATTGGCAGAAAAGGGCGAATTCGAGAGATAAGTGGGCGAGGGTAAACGAAGTTCAGGCCCGCTCTCGGGATCTAGAAGGAAATATTGTTGTCCCAAGGCCTTTACTGCTCGCGCTACAGCATCGAACACCTCAGCGACATAATAGGCTTGTCCCACCTTGGAAGGGTCACTAAGCATGTAGCCTGTAAAATTCTGGACAGAGAATACCTCCACGAACATGGCTCCTGCGATGAGGGGATAAGGACCAGCAACAGATATTATGACACATGGACAGCACGACACATTCCGTATACCATCGTACTGTGAATGGCTTCAAGTCAGCGATGCGCAAGCTCGAGAATGATGACAAGTAACTGAATATGCTCCTGAACGACATATTTGCGGAGCGATTCCGCAGCCTGGAGCCCACCATCACCATCTCCGCGTACTCCAAAATCATTTTTGAGCCCCACGTAAGCCACAAGTGCCGTCTTGTTGCCGAAGTAATGATTCTCTATGGATTTATGGACAACGGCATCCGCTTCTGTAGCTTTGCTATTGGGCCTCTGTTCGCCTGCCCAGACAGAGCGATCAAGAGAAGTGCCCAGAAGACGCTCGAGATAGATATATATCTCGTTTCCGTGCTCTTTCTCGGAATCCTATATAGATATAGTTGCGACGGCGTGGAACAGATCTGCGGTTAGAGCGACATAGATTACGACGGGGGCACCAGGACGTTCGGTTGGGCGTGACTTGCTCTTGTTTGTACTTGCCAAGTATAAACAAAAAACAAGTTACGGCGGCACTTCCTGCCACACCTGATGGTACGAGGGCAGCTCGAGTTTCAGAGACACTAGTGAGGTGGACTGAAACATGGGACTGAGTGGCAGATTTTACGTGAGGAAAGCCAGATGTAGTTGGCGTGATTTAGCGGTTGTGTGACGCACCGAAAAAGGAGCGTTACCGGACCGTTGGCTTCCGGTATCACGTGCCGGCGTAGTCGACGAAATTTATAAGTTTGATAACTTATTTGATAAGTGTTATAAGAGTCATAATATTTATTATGTAAAGAACAATGGAAATATTTCTATTGTGCATTTAATTAATTGTACAGTAACTAATGATGTTGCCCGTTTGCAAAGGGGGGGAAAAACGCGAGGCATGCCAGGGTACGTGATAGGGGACGACGCGTCAGGGAAATGGGGGGGATGTGTTCAGGGGGGAAGGCGCGGGCATGGGCACACGGGCATCGGCAGGAGAGCGCGGACATTCACGCCGAGATTGAGAGCGTACACGTTCAATTGAGCTGGAGCTGCTCACAAGTGTCCGGGGGGGTGCCTCTGGCTTTGCCGCCACTGCCTGTGCCTGCTCCCCAAACGCGCCTCTTCCTTGACCGCGTGCGCGCCCTCCACAAGCGCCCCCCGGACACTGGCAAAGTCCTTTCCCCTTTCCTGGTCATGAATTAAGCTGCCGACTTTCCGGGAGGTCGCGGGAATGTCTGCGCTGTCCGGGGACGACTATTCTCGCGAGTTGATTCTTCCCGCGACCCGTGTGCTTGGTTCCTGATGCCTAGATCTAGGCACAGTTGGAGAGGGGCAGGGGCGATTGACAGGCAGAAATGGGGCAGTTCGGTTGGCAGGGATGGCCATGGGAGAGGGAAAAAAGTGAGGACGCGTTCCCCTCGCGTCCTCCAAATTTCTTTGGCCACAACGGGGACGCGTTCCCACTTATTTCTCAGCCACAAGTGAATTAAATAAATATTTTGATTTTGATTTATGTTACAAGTTTTTCGACTACGCTCGCACGTGCCACCGGAAGCCAACGGTCCGGTAACGCTCCTTTTTTGGATGCGTCACACAACCGCTAACAGTCAAAGACTGCCAGATGTATGTTGTTGTGAGGAGGGTGGTAACGGAGCATTGTCACGCAACACCACAACAAGAAACTGTGCAAACGAAGAATCTGGATTGTGGCTAATAACCGTAGAATCTCGGATTTAAATCCAGATTTATGTTACCGAACAGGGCCTTATAGGCTTGACGAGAGAGAACATAGACGCCAATATGCAAGCTGGGAGCCTGGGAGTCTGTGGAACAATGCTTTTTTTAAAAAACAGGCAGTGTCATCCACACCAACACTTACCGTGGATATGCCAAATGTGTGCTGAGACGGGCACTTGCTTCATTGATTAAAGCCCGGTAGAGGACAGTATTTGCAATACACACACTATTTTATTACTATTTACCAACCGGGCCGCCCAGGCGCTCGCACGCATCTTTGTACTTACATACATGCTGCGTGTAACAAATGCGGATTCCAAAAAAAAAAAGGACAGTGTTTGCACCACGGCCTCGGCGTCACATCAAAGCACTCCTAGATAACATGTTTCTTAGGAAATCATTCAAGTTCACCGCTGTCACTAGCAACTCACTCCTGAGACGACCATGCAGTCGTCATTCTGTAATCCCAGAAAGGGGTCGCTACAACGTTGAGCATCGAAGGAAGGCGGTAGAATGTACCTGAGGTGCGGACCGGGCCAAGACGAGCGTGCCGAGAAGTAAGAAGACAGCAGTGATAAAGGGAAGACGCATTGTTGTATTTCCAAGTGGGTTAGATCTGATGAGAGTTAACGCATGTTAGCCAGGGCTTTTTTACAACGAACCGGTGGTAGTTCAGGGTCACTGGCCGCAAAGCCCGACAGCCCGAACAGCCCGAAGATGTCGTTACGAAAATTTGACGCTCTTGTACGGTACTTAAGCACTGTCGTGAATGGATCCCACCTCAATTCCAGATAGAAGTAAGCACAGCAACTGGCTCTGCGATGACCGGACCCTCCCTCATCAAATTGCCCTGGGAATCGAAGACTCACTTGACTAAAGGAGCAATGCTCCCCAAAACCAAGACAAGGAGGAATTACTAGGAGACTGAGGTATCAGATTCGACTCGAAACTGCGCATATATCCAATTCTTGCACATGCATACCTTCAAGTTGGCGTCCTCCTCAGATTGGACGATCGCGTTGACAGGCTATCGGACGCTCTGGAGTCTTGACATTGACACACTCTCGTGTCTCCATGACTCCATTAAACAGCTATGGAAAAATGTCGATTTTCTGGCACATATAGCTCGAGCTTGCGGTCGACTATAGGTATGATGTTTCCGAGTTCCCCTATTATTAGAGGTATCTTTTAGTTGGAACTATCGTGAACTCCCGAGCGGCGGAATACACCCGGCCCGTCCCAAACCTGTTGGGCGGCAAGTTGAGTCAAAGGCCACGAACGGCGTTGATTGAGTCGGCACAGGCTAGAACCAATGGCGCAATGACGATTAGAATTGATGATGCGGTCATGAGGACTGGGATGCGCGTCGTCTTTCCGACTCTGGCCGTTCTCCAAATGGATACCCGCATTCCCATCAGACGTTATAAATTTTTACGTCGATGATCGTCGATGGTCGCCTAACGACGCTTGTCGGGGTGCGCGACGGGCCCTCGCTCAATCAATCTCCCTGAGCATTGTCCATACTTCGCCCTCACCACTCCCCTGCCTCGCTTTTCAAGCCTGACAATACGTGCCCCGACCTCGCGGTGGACATCGTCCACCAGAGCTCAAGTACGAGAGTAGGGAGAGATGCCGTTCGCGAGCATATCAAGGGCTGCGTGCACGCCGCGTAGACCGCGGAATGAGCCCCATTGAGTTTGAGTAGTTTGTATTAGGCGGCTGTCGTGGAGCTGAGGATGTATGGGAAAAAAAGAGAGCGTGTTCGAAGAGGGTCAGGGCGAGGTGGGGATCGTCGTATCTCTCAAAGTTGAGGACATAGACGTGGCTGGAGGTGAAGTGGTGGTTTGCCTTCAGAAGCTGGTGCAGAGCAGCCTTCTCGGCGCCTATTGACGGGCAAAAAAAAACCTCACGTTGGGCCCGTTTAAGCGACGCATAGTCAGACTGACATAGAGCGATTGAACTTTTCAAGTTCTGAATATTCGCCGTCCGACCATACGCGGGGACAGTGCGGGGACGTTTGCGCAGATTTTTCACTGGCAGGAAGTCCGTCGCTAAGCAGGGTCCGAGTGTCAACGTCAAATCCCGCCATCCTGTGCCAATCTCCGTTCGTTTGCTGCAGAAAAAACCATGTTAAATATATTGTTACGTCCAGCGCGGTGGGGCTTCGTATGACATCGGTGTGGGGGGTTCAAGTTGTCTCATCCTATTTAATGTCTTCGAGGATGTTGTCCCATGGGGAGTTTTTCTGGGGAAAGTGTTGGTGACCTTCATGCGAATTAGTATTACCTGCACAGACCATGGAGGATTCGGGAGGTCCATGAAAGCGGATAACGGCGGGCGAAAGGGCGATGAGCTCAGGCTTGCAATGGCGCTTTACCCAATTAGGTCATGGGCCATCACATCCGAGATAACCGACACGTTCCGAAGGTCCCAAGTTTTTCTGCAAGACGTTTACGATTTTCGAATCAGCTGTTCACACATGATACGCGCCTCGCCTCCCCTGCGCGACCCGAACTGGTCCCGAAGACACTCAGGCTGGAGCTCAATCCTGGCGTTACCTGTGTCCACTTCTTGTCTCCATTCTCGCATGCGTCTGCCAGTACTGAGCCACGTATCGAGCAATTGAATGGGAAGCCCTCGATGCTGTCACGGTCAAGGTCAACGCGATCGTCCAATCTGAGGAGGACGCCAACTTGAAGGTATGCATGTACAAGAATTGGATATATGCGCAGTTTCGAGTCGAATCTGATACCTCAGTCTCCTAGTAATGTCCTCCTTGTCTTGGTTTTGGGGAACATTGCTCCTTTAGTCAAGTGAGTCTTCGATTCCAGGGAGAAATAAGCAATTTGATGAGGGAGGGTCCGGTCATCGCCTAGTTGCTGTGCATACTTCCGTCTGGAATTGAGGTGGGATCCGTTCACGAGGTACCGTAAATTACAAGAGCATCAAATTTTCGTAACGACATCTTCGGGCTGTTCGGGCTGTCGGGCCTTGCGGCTAGTGACCCTGAGCCACCACCGGTTCGTTGTATAAAAGCCCTGGCTAACATGCATTAACTCTCATCAGATCTAACCCACTTGGAAATACAACAATGCGTCTTCCCTTTATCACTGCTGTCTTCTTACTTCTCGGCACGCTCGTCTTGGCCCGGCCCGCACCTCAGGCTCCGGTACGTTCTAATGCCTTCTTTCGATGCTCAACGTTGTAGCGACCCCTTTCTGGGATCTACAGAGGGACTGCAGTTATTATGGGGGACACGTCATCTCAGTTGTGAGTTGCTAGTGACAGCGGTGTACTTGAATGTTTTCCTAACAAAAACATCTAACAGTGTCCGGATCTTGCGGGTCTTGGGGCTTTGACGCCGGAGGAGATCGCGGCCTGGGAGCAAGGACTTGCCAGTGGCGGGCTTTAATCAATGAAGCAAGCGCCCGTCTCGGCACACGTTTGGCATATCCACGGTAAGTGTTGGTGTGGATGACACTGCCTGTTTTTTTTAAATACATTGTTCCACAGACTCTTAGCTTGCATATCGGCATCTATGTTCTCTCTCGTCAGGCCTAAGTGAAAGCGGATGGATTTTGTGCATTTGTCAACGCGCCAGATAATTGTTATATTTGCTCTCTTTTCTGTGTAGGTAAATCCGACATGTTTCCGATGTAGTGTAAAATTGCGAGACTTCATTGAATCACTCCAATGATTATCCGAGTTCATTCTATTTGTTGATGAGCAATCGATGCAGTGGGATAAGCACGGCAACTTGATTAACGGGCTTTAACGCGACTACTGGCAAGCGTGGGACGTGGTCTTGATGAGCTACCCCCAGGGACGCTTACTTATAAGTGAAACACTGCAGGAAATTCCTAAAGCAAACTTGCACTGAGTACATGCTCACAAACCGTACCATTATGTTGGAAGAATGGTCGCGTGCGTGCGGGAAAACGAGTGTATCTGGCGGGGATGGGCGTGGGCAAACGCGCGTGGGTGCCCGGGAGTAAATACATGTACTTTATAGGGCAGCACGAATGGAAGGAGTAGAGGGGGACTAAGGAGAAATGTGAAGTATTGCCAGTGAATATGGTTCAATTCCAACATGTGCAAGAGTCGGAGTTGAGCCTGGTGTCGGTAACAGCCGATTCGGAACGCGATGATGGCTCACTGGCATCATGATACACCTGAGCTGAGACGCGAACTATTGACGGGCCTCTGACCCTTTTCACACCTATGCCGGACGAGACGGTGACTGATTACTAGATTACTGATTACTGTAAAGACAATAAGCAGCTGAGGCAATAACAGTTGTCGCCGGCAGTATCCGACACACCAAGCGACACACCGACCTCGTCCCGTCGCTGCGTCTTTAGCGATTCCTCACCATCATGTCATTCACGAACTCTTACATTACAAGCCAGAGGACCCGCTTCCATCTGTGTATTATGGCCCAGACCCGTACGACATCAACTGGATGATGTCCCTACACGAGGCCACACTCGAATCCGACCGTGTCAAATTGACACCATTCATTCCATCCCTCTACGCTCGACCCTACGCAGATCAAGTGAAAGCCCATCCCGATCCTCACAAGCTTCACCGCTGGTACTCATTCGAATATACGCTTGCGCATCCGGCGCCCACTTGATACTGTCGTCCCCTGGCGCCCGCGAATGCGCATGTGCGTGAGTATTACCGTATGGATATGGGCCCTTCACGCTCACCTCGTCCCCGTCCTCGTCTTCATCCTTGCTCATCTGGACCACTGACGAGCTCATCCCAAGCTGCACCAACATCATCCGGGTTGTTCCATCTTTCCATCGTGCTGGACAAATGAGATGCCGGTAAGATGGGGTTAGTGATTGATGAATTAAAGAGACAGACGAGCACCAACTTCATTATTGGGAGTTGGGGCAGTTATGTTGTAATCGAGCTCGCGCGGCTCGCTTCACGCGCTTCACGCGCTCCAGCGCCCTAGTACCCTTAGTCCCATTTTTAATGTCATACTATAATCCCCTTCCATTCGTGCTGCCATAGACACATTTTCCAGTATATAGTGCATGTATTTACTGCCCGGGCACCCTCGCGCGTTTGCCCACACCCACAACCCTCACCCTCGCAATATACCCCCGCGCTCGTTTTTCCCTCGCTCGCGCGCACCGTTTTTCCTACAAGTTAAGCGAGCAGAGTGGAGATAAATGAGGGCCATTGGGGGGTAGACGAGAGTGGGAGACTGAGAACTGGTATGGAGGATGGGAGAACGAGCCAGGAGAAGAGAGATAGATGACAGGGAATGGGAGAACACGTATCAAGTGGAGACGGAGCGGGAACGGCTGACCAAGTGCCGATAGTACTCCCACTAGGTCCAGAAATTGAAGGGAGGATGATGTTCGGAGTCAGCTCCGGTATTTGCATTTTTGGTGACAGGAAGGAGGACGGGAGGCTGAGGCACCACAGTGGAGGGGTGTAAGTGACGCGAGTGTGTCGTTGTGCCCACAAGGCGAGCCGAGGCATCAAGGTCAGTCTACTGTTGGCTTCTGAGAGCCGTCTGATACTGACAATGGAGGGACAAAATTGCGAGCAGCATGAAGGGCTTGCCAGCCATAGAGGGTGCGACCACGACGAAAACAGAGTCAGAGCATATGCAGACTCAACTGTTTATTCTTCATCCGAAAGGTATTCGTGTGCGTCTTCTGCAGCAATGTTATGAGGGTCTGAAGGGACATCTGAGATGGGCAGTAAGGCATGAAAGGAGTAGTGAGTTGTTTGAAGCCGCGACTCGAAGAAGTGATAAGTTCATTCAACTGTAGCGCGTGAGGGAGCGCTGGTGAGTTCGTAGCGGAATGATATAAGAGGGACCGAATGAAAGGATGGTCAGCAAGAGAACGTCTGAGAAGATACACACCGCGGCACGGTAGCTCGCATCGGCGTGAACTCTCAGGCGGACTAATGTGACGTGAAGAGAGAAGAAAGGAAAAGGGAAAGCGTCCGGAGACGGCTGGCGCACACAAAACAGGGGAAAACGCGGCTCGAATTCGATGATGCTACGACGCTCGGACACTGGCTTAAATACATGGCTATCAGCAATGTCAAGATGGAACAGGTAAGGGAACAAGAGGAGATCAAAAGAGGAAGACAACTCGAAATGGATAAATGACAGAAATGAGAGGGCTGTATCGAAGGGAGGAGACACGCGGATCAAGAAATGAATCGGAAGGCAGCTTCCGAGGCGCAGCCGGACTGCCCACCTTACACAACTTGCTGACAAATCGATTTCCTATTTGCAAGTCCAAAAACGCTATCTAATGATCTAATCACAACAGACGCAGGCGCACGAAATCTGAGGAGGCCCAGTAACAGCAGCTACTCCAACACATGGGAAATGACACACGAGGTTGATAGGGTAGTGAGAGCTCGTGCCGTGCAACCAACATATCAATCATTGTCCAGGTTAAGAAAGCACCAGTCATGTACGACCCTCACACTCACGAGTCACGCGGGTTCGGTTTCATGGCCATGGGATCCGTCGAGGAAGGGGATGTACCTGTCACGGCCCTCAATGCAGCAGAATTGATGGGTAAAAGCCATCACTGTCGAAAAGGTGCGTCCCTAGTCGTAGATGTGGCAGTTGACGCTACATAGGCTCGTCATGCCCATACCCCACACTGGGAAGGTATTATGAGCCTCCGAAGCATAATGACTTTGAGTCCGTTTAGTATATTGGTACTTTACTGTTGTGTATTGATTTTTAGTCTCTCAGATGAACGCTACTATGACCCACGACTCCCGTTATTGATGCGACTACGACCAAATCTCATGTGTGTTCTGGCGGTGTCAAGTTCGAGCCGAGCTCATTCAAACTAAATCACGAAATCGTCGTCCTGATAGGCGGGCACAACTTGCAAGGCTACGCCTTCTTCCAACAGCTCTGCACCGGTCCAGTCCGAGGCTTCTTTGTCTTCCACACTTTCGGTGGCGGTCTGGATTCGGCTTTGGTGATCTCTTAGAGCGCCTCTCAACAGACTACGGCAAGAAGTCAAAGCTCGAATTTGCTTATTCCCCGTGCCTCAATTGTCTTCCTCGTACAGCCAAGCTCTACAAACTTGAGCCGATTGATTGTGCAGGTCGTCTCGTGCATCACCGCGTCCATCCGCTTTGATGGTTCCCTCAATGTCGACTTGAGCAAGTTCCAGACTAACCTCGTTCTGTGAGTTATCTATTGTGTCCTTCTTCGTGCAATCCGGTTTTAATTGCAAGTCGCCGGTAGATGTGACACTCAGGCACGTGTTGGCCCTCGATCACCCTTATCTCCCCACCCCCCACCCTTTTCTGGGCCTCTCGTGTACAGAGAATGACAACGTCGATCTTACGTTCATGCTCGGCCAATGATGAGCTAGCGGCGTCCGCACTCATACAGACACCACATCCCCACTTGCGTGTCGCTATCGTACCACTGCCAAAGTTCCGATCTCCGGGCTTGCACCTCGAACTCCTGTGTGATCCGCCCTTCAAACCACGCATACATTCTTACCTATGGCCCATTGTCGTTCTCGCACACACACCCCTTCAGACGTTCCTCGACCTCAATGCTATTTGCATATTGATTGAGTGAGTGCGGCTTGTACTGGGCGGTTGTGTTTTGCTGAACAACAGCGAACTGGACAAGCTGATGGTTCAAGCCCGGGCGCTTGTCGAAAATGTCTCCGCTCCTCCCGGCAGTGTTGCTGGAACGCCACTGACAGCCCCCCAGTCAACCCCACCGATGCTCCCTTCCCCGCCAGTATTGTTGCAACAAGCAGTGCCAATTCTACGCTGACAAGTCACCCATCTGGTACGCCAACCTCAGCAAGTGATACATCCGCCTCGACTGCGCCAGTCCGACCCACACCTACTCCCGTGTTTCGGTCACGAGAACAGCCCTTCCGTCCCCACCACTCATCGCTAATTCCGTCTCCGTGGAGATCACAGCTGCGTTCACTCATGCACTTGAGACGCTGACTCAACATGTGACATGGGCGTCCCATTGCACGAGACAATCCCAAGCACTTTCAACACTTCGCATTTTGTCGGACCATTTTCTGAACACGTTCAAGCATATCGTTCACTCCTCTCTCTCGTACAATCAGGAATACGAGCCCGATATTGAGGACAAAGAAGGGGAGCTACTCTAGCCTGGCGCACCCTCAACTGGCGAGGTCTTGGGTTGGGTGTGCCTTGTGGGAAGGGCTATGATCAAGGAATTTGGCCGAGACATCGGATATGTGGGCTACGACTGCGTTGTTCCGAAACCCGAGACGTCCGCCTCGAATTGCCCCTCAACACAGCCCCGATAGATCCTCGGGTGTAAGAAGGATCACAATTACGTCTGCGTGGTATGCAGCGCTACCACTTTGCTGGACGATTTAGCCAGGTATGGCATGCCAACGCGGGCAGGCGAATTGGGAACCGGGATGAGAGGACATCCCAACGCAGCCGTGTCACTCGCCCTTTCCCCATTCCTCGCTTCCCCTTTCTCTCTGGACTCTAGGTAGCAGATCATGTATTAATCACACTACCAGATACCTTCAATCTTATCTTTCCTTCTCTTTTGCGTGCTTTCTTCTTCCACTTGATGGACATGGACACGGATGGTGAACTGAGCCAAATACCAAATGGAACCAGCAAGCCACCACACGTACCATATGGCCCATGCGCTCTTGCTGGAGCGCCCTTCGATTCAACCCAAGAACCCTCAATGCCAAACAGAGCCGCCGAGCTGTCGCGTGCGTTGTACATTCTGGTCGATAATTAGTTGCGCGTTGAGAGAAGTGGCGTGGGAAGGCATCACATGACTGGAAGGGGTCGAGAGCTACACTCATCCGATACCCCAGTCTCCTAGTAATGTCCTCCTTGTCTTGGTTTTGGGGAACATTGCTCCTTTAGTCAAGTGAGTTTTCGGTTCCCAGCCCAGGGAGAAATAAGCAATTTGATGAGGGAGGGTCCGGTCATCGCAGAGCTAGTTGCTGTGCATACTTCCGTCTATCTGGAATTGAGGTGGGATCCGTTCACGCCAGTGCTTAAGTACCGTAAATTACAAGAGCGTCAAATTTTCGTAACGACATCTTCGGGCTGTTCGGGCTGTCGGGCTTTGCGGCCAGTGACCCTGAACCACCACCGGTTCGTTGTATAAAAGCCCTGGCTAACATGCGTTAACTCTCATCAGATCTAACGCACTTGGAAATACAACAATGCGTCTTCCCTTTATCACTGCTGCCTTCTTACTTCTCGGCACGCTCGTCTTGGCCCGGCCCGCACCTCAGGTACGTTCTAATGCCTTCTTTCGATGCTCAACGTTGTAACGACCCCTTTCTGGGATCTACAGTTTTGCGACGGCAACGTGGTGAGTTGCCAGTGACAGCGGTGAACTTGAATGTTTTCCTAACAAAAACATGTTATCTAACAGTGTTTCACGCCGATGGCACGGAGGTGGGCTGCTGTACATTCTTCTAATGCTTTCTTTCGATGCTGAACGTTGTAGCGACCCCTTTCTGGGATCTACAGATATGCAATGTACAACTTGGACTTGTGAGTTGCTAGTGACAGCGGTGAACTTGAATGTTTTCCTAACAAAAACATGTTATCTAACAGTGTGAGATTCCCCGGGAGAATTAGGGTCGGGAACGGGTCTTCCGGTTTAATCAATGAGGCAAGCGCCCGTCTCAGTACACATTTGGCATATCCACGGTAAGTGTTGCACCGTGGATGACACTGCCTGTTTTTTAAAAAAAAACATTGTTCCACAGACTCTCAGCTTGCATATCAGCGTCTATGTTCTCTCTCGTCAAGCCCAAGTGAAAGCTGATGGATTTTGTGCATTTGTCAACGCGCCAGATAATTGTTATTTTTGCTCTCTTTTCTGTGTAGGTAAATCCGACACGTTTCCGATGTAGTGTGAAATTGCGAGACTTCATTGAATCACTGCAATGATTATCCGAGTTCATTCTATTTGTTGATGAGCAATCGATGCAGCGGGATAAGCATGGCAACTTTACTTATAGGTGAAACACTGCAGGAAATTCCTAAAGCAAACTTGAACTGGGTACATGCTCACAAACCGTACCATTATGTTGGAAGAATGGTCGCGTACGTGCGGGAAAACGAGTGTATCTGGCAGGGATGGGTGTGGGCAAACGCGCATGGGTGCCCGGCAGTAAATACATGTACTTTATAGGGCAGCACGAATGAAAGGACTAGAGGGGGGGCTATAAGGGAGTAATGAAGTAAATATGGGTAAGGTCGGAGTTGAGCCTTGTGTCGGTAACAGCCGATCACGGACTCGGAACAAGACATGCGGAACGGTTTGCTGATGACGCGATGATGGCCCACTGATCATGATACACCTGACTGTGACACGAACTATTGACGGGCCTCTTTTTCATGCCTATGCCGGACGAAACGGTGACTGATTACTCAATACTGTAAAGACAATAAGCAGCTGAGACAATAACAGTTGTCGCCGGCAGTATCCGACACATTGACCCCATCCGAGTCCCGCCGCTGCGTCTTTAGCGATTCCTCACCATCATGTCATTCACGAACTCTTACAAGCCAGAGGACCCGCTTCCATCTGGGTATTATGGCCCAGACCCGTACGACATCAACTGGATGATGCCCCTACACGAGGCCACACTCGAATCCGACCGTGTCAAACTGACACCATTCATTCCATCCCTCTACGCTCGACCCTACGCAGATCAAGTGAAAGCCCATCCCGATCTTCACCGCTGGTACTCATTCGACCTCTCAGACCTCGACAACATTCTTACCAACGTCGAAACCGTCGCACGTCGCAACCCTACGGCCATCCTTTTCGCCGTCATCGACAAGGCGCGTGGCAACGCGTTCGCGGGCGTGATCGCGCTGCTCACCACTTTCCCCATGAATCTGAGTACGGAGCTCGGATGGTTGGTCATCTTCCCCGAATTCAGACGCTCCTACGTGACCAGCAACGCCATCGGCCTCCTCCTGAACTACTGCCTCGAGGTGCCCGACCCTCTGCCTGGTCGCCCTCGCGGCTCGGCCTTCGGCGCGTACAATGGACAGCACATACTGCGAACGGGCCGTCGCACGCGGCGGCTAAGCGCATGGGGTTTAAAGAAGAGGGTGTGATGCGTTGGACGTGGGTTATGCCCGAAGGGGCGGAGGGGAACGGGATCCCGCTCCGGGATGGGGATCCTTTCAATTCAAGACTCGGACGACACAACGCCGTGTTCTCGTTTTGTGCAGACGATTGGGAAAGTGGGGGCAGGGAACACGTCCAAAAGATGATTGACCGTCAGTAAAACGGTGTGGTGACATTTCACGGAAGTATTAAGCAAGTTAACGGGGGGTATGACTATAATATAATGTCTAAGCTGGAGAAGGCAATAGCTAGATATAAGTAATGTATCTCAGAGGGCTGTAATAATTAATAGCTAGATACAACGCGCGTGTGACTGTCGATCATCATAATGTGGACAAGGTAAACGGTGCCTGGCCGTTAACTTTCCCGCGACTATATGTGATTGGGTGCCAGATTCCAAGAAATGTTGTGCTCAAGCTCATCGACGACGACACTACAGACGAACTTGTGGTTTTGAAGCACATCAATAAGATCAAATCAACATCAAATCCTACGATTGCCAGTGAGCGATCTGCACGGGCATCCGAGTTGGTCCACAGCTCCATCGCCGCAAAAAGTGATTGGGTTTCGATGGAGGAGCCCCCGAATCATCCCTCCCGAGTCGCCTTCGTCGTTTCCAGAATTGATATTTCCTTGTAGAAGTGGGCATCTTACACGATTGAGCTCCAGATGAGCAAGTTCTGTAACCTGGACACGAACACAGGATCTCAAACACGAACGCCCTCCGCGCGCGGAGTCGCGGACTTGTCATCACCAATTTTGGCTCGTGTATGATTTGTCTAGAATGAAAACAACAACAGAACGTTTCTGCGGAACTCCCCGTCATGGGTCGGAACTCGGAACGCGCTCTGGGCTGGAAAATATTGGGATTTGGAGACTAGGACGAGGGCGTGCGGAGGGGTGAGTCAGGCGAAAAAAAGGACATTTTCCTCTCGAAGTTTAAATAGGTAGCTATATGCGTGCGTGCACGTACCTTGTACGAGAATCGAAACTTGGAAGCGCGTGACAGGAGGAAGTAATTGCTAACGTACAATGAGGCATATTAATCCCTGGCTATGGGTACCCATCTCGGGCTTTACTAAGCCCGAGCTCCGAGGCTGTCCTGCTGTCCGACTCCTAGCATGGTACAACGCGTTGCGTGGCTGCACGATTTCCAAATTGAAAAAAAAAAAGTCGTACACCCGATCCTTGCGCCGGATCGCTCCAGCGGGCGGGCGGACATAAGTGGAGTACTACTTTACTTCTGTGTGGGTGATGATGGTAGTTCGTTGTCGGATTCAGGAAATGCTCCTAATGAACTCCGACCTGGCCCGAGGGCAAGGCAACTAGTGAAGGAGGTGTTCGACGGTTATCGAGACCAATACAACTTGAACGCGAAAAGGTGGGCCGCTGGTGAAGCGGATCGCGAAGGCAGAAGAGAGGACGGGACGCAAATGCGGCCGCACCATGTGAACCTGTATAAGCGGGTTTCTATTGCGAGCGACTGATAACTTGCGAACAACGTGGACCAGAATCGCGGAGAGATCTGAGCCGCCAAGTGGGAGTTGATGAAGCGTTGGAGTGCGTGGCCCACTTGTTCCTTCAGGTGCTCCGGGAGGCATTACAGATCCGTTGCAGGAAGTGAGGAAAGTCTGGTCGTGCGATACTTCGTTTGCAGTGTCGTACACCATTTTGTTGTCCATGGTTGTAAGGCTTCAATACTGAACATGTATTTTGGGCAGCCGGGGTCAATAGTGGAGGTGCTGAAGGAGATAGCGGGTGAGGATCATATGCGCCGCTCTAGAAGCGTTTGTGCTTTATTTCTGTGATGTTGTAAATTAGGACAAGAAACGCGGTCCTGTACGAATTGACCTTAGCTCTCGCGGCACACACGCTAATGCCATGCAAGTGGGTGATTTCCATTATGGCTGTCATAAATGAAATTGCCAACTACGTAGGTGGCCGCGAAAAGGAGGCTTTTGAGTGTGAGTGTTTGTTGATATACTCCTTGCATCTGGGCCAAAAGGTTGGGCAAGGATCTTGCCTTTCGAAGGCTCTCCGAGTCGCTGGCTATGTTAACATCGAGGCGATCAAAGACAGTTAGGTGTGGATAGTGATGGGAGGGAAAGACAATTGGCGTACTTGCTTGGGGTTCTTGCTGCTAGACTGTTTTCATTGCCCAGGGGGCCTCCTCTTTCCTCGGCTCCATGAGTTTGTCTCTTATAGATTTGGGTTGGGTCGTGAGGGGCTGATTTGATTCGATCGCGGTTCGACAGTGCAGCGAGATTCCGGAGTTGTCAACACCTGGTGTAGAGGATACTAGTTCTGCTTCATTCTGGAGGGCGGATAGCAGGTCGACGTGAGTTTGGTTCAGGGAACAGTTCGAGTTCGGGGATGGGAGAGTGGGAAAAGGTCCAGGACCCTTAAAAAAAAGCGGGTAGTGGGGATCGGGCTATTGGTACAGAGTACAGTAGCGGGTTCATGCACGCGCGATCGTTCAACGAGCTTAGAGCCGTCACGTGCCAGGTACAGTATGTGTATCACGTGAACCTACTGTACATATTCGAAGGACGCTGTCACTGTAATTATTTTTATTGTTTTATTGTGAACAATGAAGTCCGAGTTGTACATACAAAGGCATGGCACGACTCGCGCGTAACTTACTAACCTAAAGGGTTCAATTAAGAAGCTGCCTCGAACAAAGAAAAGCGATACAAAGATGCACTAATGTTTGGAAAATGGGTTGGGCTTGTAACACTACAAATTGGGATTTTTTCGTTGTTGGACTCTCTGTGATGCCGTGACTGTCATAGGGGAGGTGGGAGCCGTAATGGAATGAACGAGTGTACCAGGTGAGGGGGTTAAAAAAATGAAATGCTTTGGAAAATGCTTCCGTATTCTATATGATCGGCCCGGGATAGGGTGAAAGAACTTCTCAAAAGAAAAAGAGATAAAGAGCTAAATCTTTCGTAGATTAGTCTCTCCAAGTTCCATGGTTGACATTAGTACCGTCTTCAGGGGGGCCTCGAGGAGTGATACGATGGGTAGAGAGGGCGCAGAGGGGATAATATGATGACTTCTGTGGCGTAGGATCCAACTCGTCTGTCGACGCCAAAAACGCAAAACACCTCGAGTCGGTACCCTCGTGCAAAGGGACGTAAAGCGTGCGGGTGAGAGAAAGAATACGCATCGCATTCGATCTCAGTGCCGGATCTCGTCGCACGTCCTGCATCGAAACGACCAGCTGGTTCCACAGAACGCAAAACTCGCGCCTGAGCTCCTGCGACGCGTTCTCCACCTTCAATTGGCGCACCGCGCACAGCGTGTTGTGAAATATCGTCCGGAAGGACGGGTCATCGTAGTCCGGATGGGCCGAATGTAGTTCCCGTGCGATTTGGACGAGGTTGCGCAGTTTGATGCTGTCCCGTTCTTCTCGGCCGTGTTCGGACAGTTCCGATTCGGACCAGTTTAACCCGCGCTGGACGATTCCGGACCAACGATTGTCGGAGAAGGAGTCAGAGTCGAGTCGACTGATCGCGATGGCCACTATGCACTTTGCGAGGAAGCAGATGTCCGGAATGTCGTCGTTGGTGCACTGATCCGCGAGGAGGACAAAGTCGAGGGATTTGAATATGGCGGAATCGATGGAAAAGAGGGCGTGATGGAAGGTACGCTCGAGCAGGTAAGGGTCCGCCGCCATCGCCTTCAGCGCAACCCTGATCCGTTTCTGCTCCGCGACGCCCGATACGAGTTCGGAAGATAATGAACGATCCATGAACGCGATGATCGCCTTGGGTATTCTGTCGGTATTCAACACTCGGAGGATTTGCGCTGGGTCTTCCACGCGCTTTGATCTATAGAAGCCGGGGAGGCCCGCCAAAAATTGCTCCAGATCTTGATCTTGACCCAAAGAATTGAGTAACCACGACACTACACCAACATCAAGCGCCGACGAACGAGTTTCGGCAAGCTTCTCGACCTCCAGTACCGCAGAGTCCAACATCAGCCAACCCCTGTCGACGGAAGTGTTGTAGTCCCGAAACACGTCGCGGAATCTACCACGACCAACCATAACCCTAAATAGGGACATCACTATCCGGGGGATTGACATCAAGGAGAGGAAGAATCCAGAAAATGGGGTGGAATGTAGACTATGCGGTTCAAAGTATGGCGTCAGACTATACCTCAGGTATAGTACTAGCGGGACGAAGATGTATACATTAACGGCCACGACCATTATGGTCCCGCCGTTGGAGGTGACCGCGATGAGTCCCGTGAAGAAGAAAAAGACGGAAAGATGCAAAAACGTGTGCAAGGCGTGGATCGTACGTTGAAGCTGAGCAAGTGAGCCCTCTTGCGCCATGCAAGCTCGAATACGTGCACGCCTGTATGGGCTGAACCGAGGTTGAGTGAGGAGCAAGTATCTGCGGACCCATTCTTGCACCAGGGTGGCGAATACCGCTGTGGAAAGACTCAACACTAGACTCGGAAACCAAAGCAAGTGTACCACCGTGGGTACAGAAACTGGCGTTGGAGGGGGCGGTGGTAGTGGGATATTAGACCCGTTTGAACTGGAACTGGCCTGTAGTTGGTAGATCTGGCTGAGATAAAACGCCGAGACGTCTTGGGAGCTGGTCTGCGAGGTGAGGTATGATTGTGAAACGAATGTTGCCACTGTGGCTGCCACGAGACCACTCTAGTATGCTGGTGAGTTTTCACGGTGAAAAGTGGATGAGGGCGTTACGCACTAGCAGCATGATAGCTTGCGCATCCTCCCTCCAGTTCTCGGCCAACTTCTGGTCATAATCCGCTGCCTTTTCATTATACAAGGAAAACAAGATATCGGATCCATCGGTGAAGCTATTCTCTGCCTGTGAAGGGTCTTGAGTGGGTAAAAGTACATATTGCGAGCCGCTTCGACCATCTAGATGTACATGTGAACCAACGACTCGCGAAGAGGATCGATAGAACTCACCAGGCACAGTTGTGTCACGTACCGGAGAACTAGCGAGGTGGAGAGTCCGTGGAAGCTGATCAGCCCCCGAGGACATTTGTGAGCGGGGGGAGGGATGCGGAGGGGTGTGCAGGTGTTGCGGGAGGAAGCGCGGTGAAAGTAAAGTATGGCCGGGCATCGTGCTATATTCCCTTGGCGATTTTTCGCCCTCAGGCACGGGCGGTTATTCTCAAACGTTCAAACCAGCCTGCCACTAAGCTGATCCCATCAGAAAATTACTCTAATTCCTCCTACCCTGGCAAATTTGACCTCGCCAATCCTTGCCAACAATGCTCACTTCTGGTATCTGTCACGGCGGCAGTGGCTGATCCCAACAGATTCCGTGATCGACCCGTAAATGTACTGTATGAGCGCACGTTGTAAAAAGCTGCTTATTTAAGGCTTTGTTATGATGGTTCTCCGAGTCACCGCCCACGACTACTGTAGGATACCTGATATTTCCCAAGGTATCCATCCGTGCTCTCACGCTCGAACCTTGTCCGAGGGAGGCCGAGTAAGTTTTCCATCTGAGTAGCATATCAGCGGTGTTTGTGTTTGTGAGGACCAAATATGGTGGAAATTGCCGGTGTTGACACGTGGTTTCCCTCCAGTGCGTTACTGTACATAGTAACCCACTCGCCACGCCAATTCATAAGTTACATGTGCAACTTGACTAATCTGTTATATCGGAAGTTCAGCGTGAATCGTACAATAAATTCATCTTAACTGCGCCAGCCCAATACGCCCTTTGCGACTGCGAGCTAGAGCGAGGCGCCCAGTATTCCGTGAGAAGGGATCTTGGAAGGAACTGAGGTACAACCGTGAATGATATCGTCCAATAACGTCCTATGATAGAAAGTTCAGCCATAGAAGCACCAAGGAGAGTCGCACATCAACTGACCAGGGAAGTGCGTCCCATCCACCAGGCAGACGCCACTACTAGTGCTCCGGATAGTCAATGATTAATTGTCCGCAGCACAGCACAGTGCTCATCTAAATGTACCCAAAAACCATTCCTTGTTTTCCAAGCATCACGTTGCGATACGCGTTCCTCGGGTCGCCAATACCAATCCTTAACAATGACATAGTGTGTGAGGCCTAGCCTGGGCTTCTGTTCAGAAGCCTGGCTCTGACCACAGTCGCTCAATGTCGTATTATGTTCGCTGTGAGCAATTGTTCCCAGACAACCGGGCCTTGTAGCAAAACAAAGAAGATTTCAACGCCAACTGGATCTGCTGCGATGACCGTGACTGTGACGCCAAATTTCGGAGCTTCGACGCGCGGCGATAACACTACAGTACATACGAAGCCCACTGTAGGGAATGTGAAACACCTTTTCGAATTTGAGGGGTAGAAGCCAACACATGGAGGCCAAGCACTGGGATGGCCGAAAGTACGACTGGGTCAGCATTCTATACCAGGCGTCCGATAAGGATGAGACTGACTCAGTCGATCATCATTTCTGCAGTTGGAGGCGTTGGCCACCAATTACACTACAGCCAGAGATCTGATCACAACTTCTGCGCAAAGCTCAAAGGCAACGTTGGTGACGAAGACGAATAATGAGAACGCACAGAGAAGTATCACCATGCCAGCCCGGAGGCTCAGCACGGTTACTCCTCCCTCCTTACGTAGTCGGCCCCTCCACCACCAACCACGAAGACTGAGCTATGAACGAGCATATACAGCCATTTGATAGTCACGCAAAGCTCGAGAAACACAACGGCAGGTTCGCGTCTTTCGAATCGGACTAACCGTGCGGCTATCGCGGTCGGATATGTGTCGAATAGGAAGTTTGAATTGTCATAATGAGATCATAATGAGATGAAGCCAGTCCAGCTCCAGTTCATGCGTCATTTTTGCGAAGTAGTCGTGGTTTTTCGTACAATGGCCTGGGCCCACAGAGTCGGAAAGTTTGGTCTGCGTCAACTGCGTCAATAAATCGACTTCTCCGTTCCCAGAACTAACGGGATCTCACCGTGTGACCCTGACCTGAACAAGCCTTGAAACCGTGGCGCAAGCCGCTCACTGCCAGACAAGTCAGTGGCACTATCCGTAGCATTGGCATCCCCAGTACCATGTTATACTTTCTGGACCCACGTTGCCTGTGGATCGAAAAGAGGAGTCATGAGCGCGGACATATTCGTCACCGTTGTAAATGTGAAAAAGGAGTAATTACTCAAACGTGAGTGCAGCAGGCTATGCCATGCAAGTGGGAGCGAAAAGTGCGCGGACAAAAACCCATTACGTAATTTTACTTGGCTCTTGGCGCGTTCCGCGTTCTCGGCGCCGACGATGATCGCTATGAGCAACAGCGCGTTCGAGTCTGCCGTGGGAGGAAATAAGTTCTTCTCTACCCTCTACTCTCTCCCTCCCTCTCCTCGTAATCCTCATTCGAACAGAGAAAAGCTGCTGTATTGATATCCCTTCCCAGCCGCGGCTGTAACAAATCTTTCGTTTCGCTCGCCGCAGTTACGCTTCACTTCGAGTCGGGCACATGCCCATCGCGCATGACGCGCGAACAGCTCAATCGCCTCGTCGTCCGCGCTGACACAAATAACTACATCACGAACGCCTCGCGACTAATCACTGGACCACTGGGTTGGAACGAACCACCGCCCTCAGCGACGACGTGGGCGACGGAGCTCTCGCGGAATGGTGTAGAAGTGCTTTTGTGCATCGCGACATTCAGGACGCTTGCGCGGCTCAACCAGCACTTGCAGAGCCCGCGCCACGAGGATAAGATTTATAGATGTCCAAAGACGGACTGCAGGACCGAGTTTGTCACGCTTAGTGGGTTGTGTCAGCACGTCGAAGGCGGGTCTTGTGGTGTGAGGATGTTCAGAAGAGTTCGCGATACGATGGAGAGCTTGACTCGTGGCTTGAACATGCTGACTGTGTGAGGGTAGAATTTGAACTGTATACTCGGAGTGCAGCAATCCATTCACCAAGCTTTCAGCCATTGAGGATGAAAGTCAAAGTCGTCCGAAAGGCGTCAGGCTGTTGTTGTCTCATGTCGCCCGGCCGCGTGGTTGATTTCGTCCGATCAGAACCTTGATTGATGTACTTTGGGGTTCAAGTTCACCAGTGGTTGACCTCAACGGGTCGGTCTGTTTCAACGATAGACCGTGGACCCCTTTTTCCAAGACATTACAGCACTGTGACTCGCCCGGGCCCTCTATTCCCTCAAAAAACGATCCATGTTATTCACGAGAAGACAACATTGCGTCATAGCTGTATCTTAAAGTCTTTCGTGTAAGTCTAGAATGCCAAGTCTATTTAATTACTAAAGCGCCACGAATTTACTGCCATATAGTTCATAAGAAGCATTGTAGTAAGGTTTCTAGCTATTAATACAAGTAGCCCAACTGCGTCCATGCACGAAATTAGAAAGATTAAGAATGGTTGCACGTTCGCCGGAAATCCAAATAGTACTTGGACGGTGAAGACAGTTCCTATGTACTGATGGGATCCACATCAATAGTCACCTTTATACCACATATCCATCCCTCGTCATTGATCGTGGAGTGATCAGTGAAGTCAACATCATTTGTAGTTTCTGTTTTCCCTATTGTAACATTTGACATTCGAATCATCCGATCGTTCGGAACCGATACGATGTACTGGCCATCTGGCGAGAATGCCACAGAGTTGACCGATCTGTGTGTCCTGCAAAGGGCCTGCCGCTGTCTCTCCTGTCGTGGCATTCCATACACGAATTGTTCGATCCGTGAACCTGAGACGATGTGCTGGCCATCTGGCGAGAATGCCACAGACAAGACCGAATCAGTGTGCCAGTGAAAGGGCCTAGCGCTGTCTCTCCCGTCATGGCATTCCACACACGAATTGTTGATCGTTGAACATGACACGATGTATGGCCATCTGGGGAGAATGCCACAGACATGACCCAATTTGTGTGCCAGTGAAAGGGCCTGCACTGTCTCTCCAGTCATGGCATCCACACACGAATTGTTTGATCGGTTGAACATGAGACGATGTGTTGGCCATCTGGCGAGAATGCCACAGACCTGACCCATTGTGTGTCCGGTGAAAGGGCCTGCCGCTGTCTCTCCAGTCATGGCATTCCACACACGAATTGTTTTATCCGCTGAACCTGAGACGATGTGCTGGCCATCTGGCGAGAATGCCACAGACCTGACCGAATCTGTGTGTCCGGTGAAAGGGCCTGCCGCTGTCTCTCCGTCGTGGCATTCCACACACGAATTGTTGATCGCCTGAACCTGAGACGATGTGCTGGCCATCTGGCGAGAATGCCACAGACTGACCGAACCGGTGTGTCCTGTGAAAGGGCCCGCCTGTCTCTCCCGTCATGGCATTCCACACACGAATTGTATGATCGCTGAACCTGAGACGATGTGCTGGCCATCTGGCGAGAATGCCACAGACCTGACCAAGTCTGGTGTCCTGTGAAAGGGCCTGTCGCTGTCTCTCCGTCATGGCATTCCACACACGAATTGTTTGATCGAAAGAACCTGAGACGATGTGCTGGCCATCTGGCAGAATGCCACAGACTGACCCAACCTGTGTGTCCGGTGAAAGGGCCTGCCGCTGCTTCTCCGTCATGGCATTCCACACACGAATTGTTTGATCGCTTGAACATGAACGATGTCTGGCCATCTGGCGAGAATGCCACAGACAAGACAGAATTTCTGTGTCCAGTGAAAGGGCCAGCGCTGTCTCTCCCGTCATGGCATTCCACACACGGATTGTTCGATCGTCTGAACCTGAACGATGTGCTGGCCATCTGGCGAGAATGCCACAGACCTAACCCAGCCTGGGTGTCCATGAAAGGGCCGTCGCTGTCTCTCCCGTCATGGCATTCCACACACGAACTGTTTGATCACTTGAACATGAGACGATGTGCTGGCCATTGGCGAAAATGCCACAGACAAGACAAAGCCGTGTGTCCAGTGAAAGGGCATGCCGCTGTTTCTCCGTCATGGCATTCCACACACGAATTGTGTGATCACTCGAACATGAGACATGTGCGGCCATCTGGCGAGAATGCCACAGACAAGACAGAATTTGTGTGTCCAGTGAAAGGGCCTGACACCGTCTCTCCCGTCATGGCATCCCACACACGAATTGTTCGATCATCTGAACCTGAGACGATGTGCTTGCCATCTGGCGAGAATGCCACAGACAAACCCAAGCCATGTGTCCAGTGAAAGGGCCTGCCGCTGTCTCTCCTGTCGTCGCATTCCACACACGAATTTTTCGATCGTCTGAACCTGAGACAATGTGCTGGCCATCTGGCGAGAATGCAATGGATAGGACTGTCTCCAAGTTTGAATCACCATCTCCGATGATGGCCATGGGATAATTGTCCACGTTCACATGTGGATTCGAGAAATGAGGTCGAATAATGCGTCGAGACAAGAGAACAAGTCGGCGCAAATGGTAGAGCCGAAAGATAGATATGTGGGGCACTTTTGCTATGCCATCCCGAAATGCCGTACAAATACAGCGCGTCATTGACGAATGACCTCAATCATCAAGCTCTCTCCGGAATCCTATTGTGAGCATCGTATTAGTTATTGGCATTTCTCATCGGCCGCAGTTACTCACACCTGACTGACGCCAACCACATATTCAGAGTTGCGAACGCTGATGGAGCAAGGCCAATATTTCTGTCAAGCTAAGGGTCTCCAGCCAAAACAGAAATTTCCCTTGAAGAGAGTTTCAACTTTTCGAAACAGATCCGTCTCGAAATCGTCTGTTTCAAATGATCGTCCCAGAAACGACAGCATACAACAGAGCGGGTGGAATTGTTCACAAGCGGGTGTTAAGGTCTTTCACATCATCGTTGGCGAGATACGATGTTTCGAGTTTGCAGATGTTGAATTTGAGGCCATCGAGGGATCGAGTAGTAGATTGAGACAGGAATGGGCAATTGATGGTGGCATCACGAACGCTAACACAAAAGTCGCCGCTCTTGTCTTGATTTGTGAGAAAATCACGGAATGATGTGTGGAGAGGAGTGATGGGAAGACTATTGTCGGATGAGTTGACATTACTTAGCAGTGAGCCAAGCGACGGAGTAATCCAGTAACGGGGCATCACTGCCTTGTGTGAAGAGGCGTGTTGTCGCAGAGTTATGAGTGAGCGGATGGGAGGGGTTCGATTGAAGTAATCAGTTGTCCAGCACAGAGCGGAAGAGATCCCGTGTTCTTGGTCCTTGAATACCCTTCCAGGACTTCTTTTATAACTCGTCCAACAGGTCTGTCCACGGCGATTTGTACTAGGCTCCAGAAGATGTTTGATACAGTTTCCTCACTATAATCAAAGCGCTCGGAGGATCTAGGACGAGTTGACTGGCGACCGCTGCCCACTGAAATAATCCCTCTGCCTTCACTGCTAGCGCTTCGACGTAATCTCCGAACTTATCTGAAGGGAGTTTCCCCGAAGAAAGGTGAGAATGTCCTTATGCGTCTCAGCAGCCAGCTCGTATCATTCATGTCCTTGATCTTGATGATGGCGCTCTAGCAAGCGCAGATACGATATCGTGCTCTGGTCTCGAGGTGATGACCACGCGGAAGTTCGATGGAAGTCTCTTGAGTTTTCTGCGAGAATGCGTGTAACCCGTTTTGCCAGTTGTGTCCCCACTCTCGTCGAGGGCATCGATCACGACAAGGATAGGCCGACGATGTGCAGGTCCTTAAGTGGTTCCAGATAGGATTCGAACAGGGTATGATAGTCACGAGTGCCGACTCGAAGAGTGTTGTCCTTTACGACCTTTCCGAGCGCGATTTTAAACGAAGGATACGGTCAGCGAGATCCGAGCAAGGGTCGTAACAGATGATAAGCCTTTCGAACGGATGTTCCCTCCGAAGAAAGATAAACGATGACGAAAGGCGATTCATTTTGTCGAATGTCGTGCGATCTCATGCGCGATCGATGACTTTCCCGTGCCTGCTTGTCCGAAAAGAACGAGACCGCGTTCCGAGCGGGTGTTCACCCAATTGATAATAAAGTCAGGAATGCTACGCGTGTTCCCATAAGCAGCCCTTGTCTACTAAATCGGATTGAATCCGTATGGATTCTCTGATTTTTGCATCGATTTCTATGACAAGTATGGATCGGTAACCCTGAACCATCAAAGACACTTACCGGCATCTGAAATTTGGCCTGACAGATGCTGAAGCTGAGTCGACATTTTTGCCACGTCGTCCAGAATTTGGAACGCAGTAATCTCCGTAGAGACGTAGCCTGTCCAAAAGGCCTTTCGGCGTTTGAAAGGACATCGGATAACTCCTTGATTTTCTCCGTCGCCCGTCTAT
>WTXE01000249.1:0-37918 GCA_022496225.1 Russula aff. rugulosa BPL654 | reverse complement strand
CTCAGAAGATCTGGCGCTCTTCCTCAAGCTCGGCACACCCATGCTTAGAACTGTGCCGCGTGACCACAAGTCTGAGGGAACGGGGATACTAACGGCGATTATGCACCCCCTGCGACCTGCGCGTTGTGCGCACCCTCGCGCTCCCCATTTCCACCCCGATTATCGCGTGGATACGGGATACATGCAGAGGGGCTACTGCCCATGCCAGCGCGACCGGAAGTTCTTCAGCAGCAGCGACAGCGGCCCGCGCGCGCACCATCATCTGACGCGCCTGACGTTTCATAGCGCACTGGAAGGTATATGGTGGTTGGCATCACCTTCCTCCTGCGCTTACGCGGTCCGTTCCCGAGCTGGAAAAAGCCGTCACTACGATCAGCCACTGTGCGCTGTTTGCGCTCGCTGACACTGGCACGGCACGGGGCCGCACGACATCACGTTACGACGAAGAGGATCGATGCCGAAGTAGAGAAGAAGCGGACCAGGGCAAGAGCAGGAGGGGTGTGTGGGTGTGCCAGTGGGTGAGGTGGAGGAGGCGGAGATTGTTCTATGGGAAGAATGGGGTCCTCGCGCAGCACGCGTCCGGCTCATCTCGCCACCTACATTTCACTCGACAATTAGTGACGATTTCAGCACTGCGCGCGTTCTCGATCCCGTGCAGCCGGGGTGAGGGCGTGCAGTAGCCCATCATACTCTTAGCGGATCTCTCGCTCACCTCCGTTACAACAACAATGCTGAAAAAACGAAGATGGAGCAGCAACGGTGCTGGTGCTGGTACCGGCCCAAACGCGCACCCATGGTCATGGTCTGAGTCAAGTGCAGAGCGGCAGAATCGGCTCATCTAACGGACGTGTTCGGAGAGGACGTAGTGTCAGAATTGTCTTTATTAGACGCGCGTGGATGTGCGTGGACGAGCGGGGATATGGTATTGACGGATGGCGAGAGGTTGATATCATTCATTGAGATCGTGAAACTGTTACTTGAACGCACGCGGACAAACAATATTATTATAATGCGATGAAGCGAGCGTGGCATGAAACACATGACAACCGTCGTTGCGAGGCAGAAAAACATGAGATTGCAGATCTACAGGGCGACTCGGAGGCTGAGAAAGTTAGACGATATCCTTTTATGACCTAACTGGCACCTCGCTTTAATTTAGCCCTTAGAGAAAGTAAAGCTTGGAGGCAAGTTTATTGCACAGTTGATTTCGGTACGGGACAATCAGAAACTAACGGGTATGATGTTGCAGGCGAGGGCCTCACTGGCAATGCACGGCATTTGCTTTTTTTTTTCAACCCACTAACTCACCTATGGAACGGAAACGTGCTCTCGAACACGTTATGATGCAGGTGCTTCTAATCGAAGAACGGGGGTACGATTTGTTCAAACCCATTTGAATCGTGGGTAAGAAAGATCGTGGGCGGAGGGCCAACTGAAGGTGAGTTGTGGGTGACCGTGTGAGTATCGCTGTGCTGTATTGGGCACGACGAACGATGATTTGGCAGGCGCCCGTGGTCGCGGTGAGGTAGTCGCTCACTCTGGGATTTTGCAATGCTTGTGGTACTCAAAAGAGGTGTGAACCACGTTATATGGGTAATACTAGAAGGGACGAATACTGTATCAATGAAAGAGGGAGGGGCGGCCGCGGGTATATGTTAAGGACGATAACTTGAAGGCGATGCGGACTACGATGGAAGCGTCCCTTGGTCCTAAGTTAGTCGTAGATGCCGCCAGTGATTCACTGCTGCAAAGTTCCATCTATATCGTCTCGGCTAAGTTGTAATTTATTAGCCTCTAGGCCCTCTAGACCTCTTAATGGCTTCGAGTTCAATTCTTCGTTGTTGTGAATTTTGCGCGCTTATCCGCCGGGTCTGGCCGGGCAGTTTCCCAGGGCAGGATCCCTGTACAGAGGCAGTGCTCGTGTTCTACCAACGTCCATAATCCTCTCATCGAACAAACCTCTTCATTCCTGCCGCCCTCATGTCTAACTCTCGTCCATTACACCGACCCCTCATCATCCAATTTCCAACTAGTCTTCAACAATGCCTTGAAAGCCTACGAAAAGCGTACGAAGAAGGATCTCCTTGCCCATCCGCTCGCCGCCGATCTCCAAAACTGCAACTCTCCCACTAATATCCTCGCTATTCTTCACAAGCAGGTACAGGGACTTGACCAGTCGATGAGTAGCGACGATCGATGGACCAAATGGCTCGATCCCACTGTGCACGTCCTCTATATGTTATCTGAGACCCTCGGAAAGGGTATCAGCCTGGTAAGCCTCAAAACACGAACTCATGTGAGATAGGCAGTCTCACGTTTTACTCGACAGGTATTCTCACCCGGAAAGGTGATATTTGCCGCAGTTGGGTTCTCCTCTCAGTACGAATCCTTTCTTGATGACATGCGCGCGTCATCTTAACACTAATTGTGCATCCCTCAGGCAGCAAAGAATACCCGGAAAAGCCACGAAACACTTATTGAGATCTTTGGGCGCATCGAAAGCTTTTTCCGACGCCTGTCGATCTACACGCAAGTGCCGTCAACCCCGGAAATGTTAGATACGATCATTCAGATAATGGTCGAAGTTCTGACGATTCTTGGAATTGCAACCAAGGAGATGAAGCAAGGCCGATTGAGTGAGTAATTTAGTAAATTGTGTCTCCCGTGACTGAATGATGTTCAGAAAAGTATGGAAGAGGCTGATCGGCAAGAATGATATGGAAGATGCACTGAAGAATCTAGACATGCTGACACTAGAGGAAGCTCGGATGACCATTGCTGAAAATCTGAGGGCGACACATGCTGTTGATGACAAGGTCGCCGAGGTCATTTGTGGTGTGTAAATTATCTCCAGACTATCCTGATATGTGCTTAACCTTGAACTGCTCAGATGGAAGGGAAACAATGCAAGTCGTGAAACGAGTTGAACGTTCGTCATCTCCTAACCTCGTCGATTTGGCTATCGAGCCTTATCCATCATTTCAGAATACCAACTGCGGGATTGCGTCCACAAATGGCTCTCCCCACCGGATCCGTCAACAAACCATAACATCGCGTGTGGTACTCATCACAAGAAAGCCGCAACGTGGTTTTTCGAAGGGAACATTTACAAGGAATGGAAATCAAAAGGTTCCCTCTTGTGGATTCACGGAAAGCGTGCGCCCTGTCCCAATTTTCTATCCGATACTCCCCGATGACGTTTTGATATTGTAGCCGGCTCGGGAAGAGTATTCTTTGGTTGTTGATCTTCAGCTCCATCCGTCATTGATTACTAATGTCACTCATCAGTTCCACGGTCATCGAAGATATTAAGGCTCCATGCGATGCCGGTCAGGCATCGATGGCGTATTTCTACTTCGACTTCCGGAACGCCAGCAAACAATACCTGCGCAACATACTCCCTTCCCTCCTCACACAGCTTTCTGCTCGCTCGAGCCCCCGCTGCGGCATTCTATCGGAACTTTATTCGGCTCACGATGACGGAAAGAATCAGCCCAGTGACAGTGTTTTAACAAAATGCCTGCAAGATATGCTGTCACTTCCTGATCAGCGTCCCATCTACCTCATCATGGACGCACT
This sequence comes from Russula aff. rugulosa BPL654, assembly GCA_022496225.1. NCBI lineage: Eukaryota > Fungi > Basidiomycota > Agaricomycetes > Russulales > Russulaceae > Russula > Russula aff. rugulosa BPL654. Next base: position 34,339 of record WTXE01000249.1, on the reverse strand, counting down.
CGATGAGTCTTCGATAACGTCGGGGATCCCGTCAGCTCGCGAGAGGGTGCTTCAGCTTCTTAAAGAACTTGTCGACCTTGGCCTTCCAAATCTACATATATGTGTCACGAGTCGCTCCGAAATCGATATACGAAATGCCCTTGAGCCTCTGACCTCTCTCCGGGTGTCGCTTCATGATCAAACTGGACAAAGGGAAGATATTGCAGACTATGTTAGGTCGATCGTTTACTCGAATTCAGATACAAACATGAGGAGATGGAAAAAGGATGACAAGGATATTGTGGTCAAGACGCTTTCTGAACGGGCTGACGGAATGTATGTGAATCACTTTATGTTTGTGATTCTTTTTCACATTGTTAAATAGGTTCCGGTGGACATTCTGTCAGTTGGAAGTCCTAAGGGACTGTCTTCCATCGAGCGTACGGGATTTTCTGGAGGAATTACCAGAATCACTTGACGAGACGTATGAGCGCGTGCTGAGGGAGATCAAGAAGCCGAATCGAGATCACGCCGACGTCTATTGCAATGCCTTGTTGTGGCAATCCGACCACTCCGCGTCGAGGAGCTTGCAGATGTCCTCGCCATCGACTTCAATGATGCGGAGGGCGTCCCAAAGTTGAATCCAAGTTGGCGGTGGGAGGATCAAGAACGAGCGCTTTTGACGTCTTGCTCGAGTTTAATCGCCATTGTCGACACAGGTGGTTCCCGAGTGGTGCAGTTCTCACATTTTTCGGTCAAAGAATATTTGACTCGAACGGCTCGCTACTTCAAGTCAAGATGTCTCACGATATCATATTACTTTTGAAACTCGCATACGATCCTTGCGCAGGCTTGTGTGAGCGTTTTGCTACAGTTGGACGATCACGATGAACGGGACGACGTGAGAAGAATGCCCCTCTGGCTGTATATGCTGCCGAATACTGGGTGCGTCATGCCCAGTTCGAGGACGTCGTGTCACGCATCAAAGGGATGGAAGATCTTTTTGACGTGGACAAGCCATATTTTGCGGCTTGGCGCCGGTTGCACGACATAGATATCATACCTCCCTCCAGATCTGTCTTTTATCAATTCACCAATTGGAACTCCGGTGAAAAGACATCCCTGTACTACGCTGCACTCTGTGGATTCGCAAATCACGTTGAACAGTTGATAGCCAAGCATCCGCAGCATGTGAATACCATTGGCGGTTGTATAGGACAGCAGCAGTGGCGGCATTAGCAGGGAGACACTTCGAAGTGGCCCAGGTACTTCATCGTAATAAATCATCCGTGGAACCAAAGGCTATTTGGGAACACTCCGCTGCATTCTGCAGCCCTTCACGGAGATCTCGAAATGGTCCAGGTATTACTCGAGTGCGGGGTGGACATTGATGCCAAGAATTGCTGTGGCCTACCCCATTACACTATGCTTCCATAAATCGTCATTGCAATGACCCTAGAGTCGCTCGATTGTTGATCGCGCACGGCGCACATCCAAATACACGGGACGTGTTTGGCTTTACGCCATTGCATCAAGCATCGGCTAACGGGAGGATCGAGATAGTACGCTTACTAATCGAGCATGGAGCAAATGTAGAGGCGAAGAATGACGAGGGCGAGACTCCATTGGACGTTGCGAGGGTTGTACAACGGGAGGAGATTATCAAATTACTGTCAGAGCACGTTGCTAGTGAGGTTGCACTGTACCATGTAGTACGAGCAGCGATCTATTTTAATGCACTACCGGTTCGATAAGAATCTACTATTTTGTCTTGTCATGCTGCGACACACATGCTACAATATGTGTTCGGCGGCGCATATGGGACAGACAACAGTTTCAATTCCAGAGTGGTTGACTTGACCTGGGGTATCCTCAACAGCACCGATCCACGCTCAACTTGGGATAACTTACGTTACCTCGACCTCGGCTTGGGTTGCTTGTTGTGATGCAAACACGCGTAACTTACGATGCAAACCACCAACAGCAGTGGGGATGAGCCTGTGTCACCGGCGCAACTCACCATCTTATGCGTATCGTATTGAAAGCATCCAATATCACACAATCCCTCACCTTTAGGCAAGGAGAAGCTCGCGAGGTCACGAAAAGCATATACAGTGCACCGTGCAGCACACTGCACGCGAAAGTGGCCAACAGCCGCCGCGGGGCCGCACAAGTTGAATCGTCTTGACTTTAAATCCGCGAACACAATCCGGTCGACACACTGTCTCCCTCGGACTGTTGTCATTGTCCTCTTTATATAATTTACTCCCAAGTCATCTACTCCAATGGGAGGACTCCACCTTCGCGTCATCGTCGAGCAATTTCGTCTCATACACAGCGAGGACGCCACTCGAGTCAATCTGCACGCCCGCGACTGACGCGTTAACTGGGTAACCGGGTAACCTCCAACGGCCCTCATAAAGTTATAACACGATCTAGCGATGGCCAGCCATCCTTCCGGTCCACGTCGAGGTATTCGCGGCTTATGAGTTTACAGGAGGATCGTGCTGGATTACTTACTGAACAACATGGATGATAGGTGGGTTACTGTCGAAACCTGAGTCCCATCAATCCCGACCTGGTAAAATAAACGTCGATTGCGACCATCGGCACTGTACACTTAACACATACATCCGTGTTTTTGTAAATCTACATGTTTTTTCGAACCAGAGCCAGTTAAACGCGGGCACAACCAACGTGTCATCGCCATATGCGTCGCCCACGTCGTCCACTGGCACCCATCGTCGTATCGGTTCGGCAATGTGGACTCTAGCATGTGGTCCTATTGTCGTCTGGCTCTCGTACGTTCTCCCAACAGTCGTTGGAGTGGTCATATAAAGGGTTGTGCAACGACTCGTGGGCCCTTTTATATAGTGGTCAACGAAATTAAAATGTGAAATCAAAAAACCATAAGAGCGCAGCGTGCTTGTGCTGCTTCCTTTCCTACTCTGACCCATCAGATCCTCGCTTTCACCTCGCATACACTGGGCAGACCCTGTGCTGCACAAGTCTACACCTGCATCCTCAATGAATCCTCGTTCGCAGTCGCCGGTCGGATTGGACTTGTTGGTCGTCCTTGTTTCGGCTCTCCCAGCAGCCCTACATATCGACTCTGCAGCCGAAACGAGTCTTGAAGGGTCGGCCTTGCAGGGGAATTAGATGAAAGCAGGAGGAAGAGGAGGAAAAATGGTTGACAGTCGAAGAGTACAGAACGAACTTCCGCGTCCGGGAGCGTCGACGCCCGTCGGCACGTGCTCGTGTTGATTTTCCTTTTCACTTCATTTCATTTCTTATCTCGTGTCCTCCTCACCGCCTTGCGCTCGACAGCAAGACATCCTTCAAGCTGCAACACAAGACGAAATACCCGTTCTAATACAAGTCTTCCCGCTCTCGTCGCCTCTCCCCTTCAACTTTCCTTTCTCTTACACCACTCGGTTCGTGCCCTTGGACAACAACTCCCAACTGACACAAGCCGCCTCCACGCGGCAGCCATACACCTACGTCGTTTCAGTTTTCCTTCGTCACTTACACCCTCTCTATTCAATCCCCATCACCGGCATCCCCGAGGTCACCCTACTATATATAAAAACATAGCTAGCCGACAAAGCAGCGCCCTTGTATTTAAGACACCTCCTGCTCGTTGAGGAGGGCATCGCATCGGATGACCAGTTTTTTTTACAATCAATTCCCTCGCTTCTACTTTCGTTTGCCTTGCCCGCGCGACCTTTTGTTTCTCCTCTGCCTGCTGCCCTACGAACAACGCCGCGCCAACCCGAGCCGCCGAGCCGCCATGCGCATCCTTATCTGGTCAATCTCTGACCTCCCTTTACACAATCTAGCTCTTATAATCTCTATTCTTCTCGGGCTCACTCGAGCAACACTCCGTGCTAAATGGAGTTGTTCAAACTGTTTGAATCATTGGTCGGAGGGGCTCGCAACGTAATGTTCTAGAAATTGGACGATGAAGTCAACTCAGTCAAGTTCATCCGCATAAATAATTTTTTAACATACGGCCGTATCTATATGACAGTGACAGATGTGCCTGACCTGTGCTTCCTGCCTCCATCCTCATATACGCCTATGCGCGTTGATTAGATGTTCCCAGAATCCTTCTCGTGAAGCGTGTTCATAACTGCGTTTGCGACGATAAAGACCATTGCATGCGAGAATGAACGGCCGAAAGTCTTGGTGGGAGGCTAGCCTCAGGCTAATCTGGCGCAACTAAAGTGGCACGCTGGTGAGTTCGGGAGGACAGAGATAAGAGGAACCGGGTAAAAATAGGACAGTCAGCAGGAGAACGTCTGAGAAGATACACACCGCGGCACGGTAGCTCACATCGGCGTGACTTCTCAGTCGGACTGATGTGACGTGAAGGGAGAATGAGAAAAAGCGTCCTGGGACGGCTGGCACACACAAAACAGAGGGGAAAATGCGGCTTCGCTGGATTCGAATTGAATTCCTGCTACGGTGCTCGGACCCTCTGCGTCAAATACATGAAAGCTGACTGTGACTATCAGCAATGTGAAGAGAGGACAGGCAAGAGAACGAGAGTGGCCACCTAGCTACGAGTCACGTGAAACTCGAAATGGATATATGATATCCTAAGTAGCCATCGAAGTCGAAGTGTGCTGCGATAAATGACAACAATAAGAGGGCTGTATCGAAATGAAGGGACGAGCGGATCAAGAAATGAATCGGAAAACAGGCCATCTGCAAGCGCAAGCCGGACTGCCCACCTTTTACACTAACATGTCTACTATCTGAGTGTTGGCGTCTTCAAGCATTCTCTGACCCCACCGGCACCGGATATCCTTCAATACTAGTGCAAGCACAAGTTTTCTTGTCATTTTTGGCCATTTGAACGTTATCACAGGAAGTTGCCACGTGGTTGTTACGGAGCTGATAAAGGCTCTGCCTTACTTGGCAATCGAAGCCAATTTTAGCATCTGCGGGCCGATGCCGCAACTGCTAGCTTGCCGGCAGATCGCGGCGCGGCAGATGTTGCCAGTGAGTGCCAACTGTGCCATCCCTATCCTTCTCACCGCTGGGCCTCGTAATGACTTCAAAATTTCTAAGTTACTTCGCCGTTATTGCCGGTCTGCGCGCTTATCTGTCGCGTTTGGGCCGGACAGTTACCCAGGGCCCACCCATATAACTTACACGAAGCAGTCCTCGTGTTCTCAACGAACCTCCATCATCCTCTCAGCCTGAGCACGAACAAACCCCTCATTTCTGCCGCCCTTATGTCTAACTCTCACCCCAATGCCACCGCCTCCTCATCATCCAATTTCCAACTCATCTTCAACAATGCCTTGAAAGCGTACGAAAAGCGTACGAAGAATGATCTACTTGCCCATCCACTCGCGCCGAGCTCCAAAACTGCAACTCTTCCAGCGAAATTATTGCGGTTCTTCACCAGCAGGTACAGGGACTTGAGCAGCAGAGTAGCGATGATCGATGGACCAAATGGCTCGATCCCACTGTGAACGTCCTCTATATGTTATCCAAGACCCTTGGAAAGGGTATCAGCCTGGTAAGCCTCAAAACACGAACTCATGTGAGATGTGCAGTCTCACATTTACTCGACAGGTATTCTCACCTGGTAAGGTGATATTTGCCGGAATCGGAGTTCTCCTTTCAGTACGAACCATTTTTGATAACATGCGCACGTCATCTTAACACTGATTGTGCACCCCTCAGGCAGCAAAGGATACTCGGAGAAGCCACGAAACACTGATTGACATTTTGGGCGGATTGAAAGTTTTTTCCGACGCCTGTCGATCTACACGCAAGTGCCTTCAACCCCGGAAATGTTAGATACGATCATTCAGATAATGGTCGAAGTTGTCACGATCCTTGGGATTGCAACCAAGGAGATAAAACAAGGCCGAATCAGTGAGTATTGATTTAGTATGAGTGTCTCCCGTAACCGAAAGGTGTTCAGAAAAGTATGCGAAGAGGCTGATCGGCAAGACTGATTTGGAAGATGCGCTGAAGAAGCTAGACGGGCTGACACAAGAGGAAGCTCGGATGACCACTGTGGCAAATCTGAGGGCGACGCATGCTGTAGATGAAAGGGTGAGGGAAGTTACGGAACGGGTACTTTCTGTAGACGACAAGGTCGCCGAGGTCATTCATGGTGTGTGAATTACCTTCAAATAACCCCAATATGTGTTTAATCCTGAACTGCTCAGACGTGAAAAATGTCGAACGTTCGTCGTCTCCTAACCTCATCGATGTTGGCTATGGAGCCTTATCCATCATTTCAGAAAACCAAATGCGGGAGAGCATTCACAAATGGCTCTCCCCGCCGGATCCGTCAACTAACCATAACATAGCGTGTGGTACTCATCACAAGAAATCCGCAACGTGGTTCTTCCAAGGAAACATTTACAAGGAATGGAAATCAAAAGGTTCCCTCTTGTGGATCCACGGAAAGCGTGCGCCCTGTCCCAATTTCTGTCCGATACTCCCGATGACGTCTTAATATCGTAGCCGGCTCAGGAAAGAGTATTCTTTGGTTCGTCAATTTTTAGCTCGATCCATCATCGATTATTGATGGACGCTCATCAGTTCCACGGTCATTGAAGACATTAAGGCCGTATGCGATGCCGGTCAGGCATCGATGGCATATTTCTACTTCGACTTCAGGAACGCCAACAAACAATCCCTGCGCGACATACTCCCTTCCCTCCTCACGCAGCTTTCTGCTCGCTCGAGCCCCCGCTGCGATATTCTATCCAAACTTTATTCGGCTCACGATGACGGAAAGAATCAGCCCAGTGACGGTGTTTTAACCAAGTGCCTGGAAGATATGCTCTCACTCCCTGATCAGCGTCCCATCTACCTCATCATGGACGCCTCGATGAGTCTCCGGTAACATCTGAGATTCCATCAGCTCGCGAGAGGGTTCTTCAGCTTCTGAAGGATCTCGTCGGCCTTGGCCTTCCAAATCTTCACATTTGTATCACGAGCCGCCCCGAGATCGACATACGGAATGCTATTGAGCCTCTGAGCTCTCTCCGGGTGTCGCTTCACGATGAAACTGGACAAAAGGAAGATATTGCAGACTATGTTAGGTCGATCGTTTACTCTGATTCGGATACAAACATGAATCAGTTTATGTTTATGATACTTATTGAAATTGTTAATAGGTTCCGTTGGACATTCTGTCAGTTGGTAGTCCTAAGGACTGTCTTCCATCGAGCGTCCGGCGTTTTCTCGATGAACTACCAGAATCACTGGACGAGACGTACGAGCGTGTGCTGAGGGATATCAAGAAGCCGAATCGAGATCACGCCCGACGTTTATTGCAATGCCTTGTTGTGGCATCCGCCCACTCCGCGTCGAGGAGCTTGCAGAAGTCCTCGCTATCGACTTCAATGATGCGAAGGGCATCCCAAAGTTAAACGCAAGTTGGCGGTGGGAGGATCAAGAACGGGCGCTTTTGACGTCTTGCTCGAGTTTAATCGCCATTGTCGCACAGGTCGTTCCCGAGTGGTGCATTCTCACATTTTTCGGTCAAAGAATATTTGACCTCGGAACGGCTCGCTACTTCAAGTCAAGATGTCTCACGATATCATATTACTTTTGACTCGCATACGATCCTTGCGCAGGCTTGCGTGAGTGTTTGCTACAGTGGACGATCACGATGAACGGACGACGTCGAGAAGAAGCCCTCTGCTGTATATGCTGCCGAATACTGGGTGCGTCATGCCAGTTCGGGATGTCGTGTCACGCATCAAAGGATGGAAGATCTTTTTGACGTGACAGCCATATTTTGCAGCTTGGCGCGAGTTGCACGACATAGATATCATACCTCCGACGGATCAGTCTTTTTTTTCAGACTGGGGACGCCGTACAAACATACCCCTGTACTACGCTGCACTCTGTGGATTCGCAAATCTCGTTGAACAGTGATAGCCAAGCATCCGCAGCATGTGAATACTATTGGCGGTTGTATAGGACACCAGCAGTGGCGGCATTAGCAGGGAGACACTTCGACGTGGCCAGGTACTTCATCGCAATAAATCATCCGTGGAACCGAAGGGCTATTGGGAACACTCCGCTGCATTCTGCAGCCTATTACGGGGATCTCGAAATGGTTCAGGTATTACTCGAGTCGGGGTGGACTCGATGCCAAGAATATCAATGGCGTCACCCCATTAGCTATGCTTCCCAGATGGTCATCGCAATGACGCTAGAGTCGCTCGATTGTTGATCGCGCACGGCGCAGATCCAAATTCACGGGACCTTACGGCTTTACGCATTGCATCATGCATCGAATCGGAGGATCGAGATAGTACGCTTACTAATCGAGCATGGAGCAAATGTAGCGATGGATGCATGGGCAGACTCCATTGGACGTTGCGTCGAGTAAAAAACGGAGGAGATTATCAAATTACTGTCAGAGCACCTTTCTAAGCGACGGGGCAGTGTACGTAGGACAAGTAGCGCTCTATTTTAATGCACTACTGGTTCGATGGAATCTACTATTCGTATTGTCATAGCTGTGACACCACATACTACAATACATGTACGGCGGCGCATATGGACGGACAACAGTCTCGATTCCAGAGTGGTTGACCTGGGTGTCGTCAAAGCGCCTATCCACGCTCAAACTTGGTTAGCTTACGTTACCTCGACCTCTGCTTGGCTTGCTTGTTGTGATACAAACACGCGTAACTTACGATGCGAACCACCAACAGCGTCGGGATGAGCCTGTGTCAACGGCGCTAACTCACCAACTTATGCGTATCGTATTGAAAGCGTCCCATATATCACACAATCCCTCACCTAAATACGTGGGGAAAACAACCTAAATGTTCTTCAAGTCCTTTCCGTGCGCCAGGGTATCGTTATGAAAACCTTTAGGCAAGGGAAGCTCACGAGGTCACGAAAAGCATGTACAGTGCACCGTGCAGCACACTGCACGCGAAGTCGCCAACAGCCGCCGCGGGGCCGCACAAGTTGAATCGTCTTGACTTTAAATCCGTGAAACACAATCCGGGTCGACACACTGTCTCCCTCAGACTGTTGTCATCGTCCTCTTTACTCCCAGGTCATCTGCTCCAATTGCGAGCGACTCCACCTTCGCGTCATCGTCGAGCAATTTCGTCTCATGCACAGCGAGGACGCCACTCGGGTCAATCCGCATGTCCTCCGACTGACGTGTTAACTCGGTAACCGGGTAATTTCCAAAGGCCCTCATAAAGTTATAACACGATCGAGCGATGGCCAGCCATCCGTCCGGTCCACATTGAGGTATTCGCGGCTTAGAAGGATCGCACTGGGGTACCAACTGAACAACATGAATGATAGGTTGGTCACTGTCGAAGCCTGAGTCCCATCAATCCCGACCCGGTTAAATAACGTCGAGTGCGACTATCGCACTGTACACTTTTGACACATACATGTACCGTGTTTTGTATATGTACATGTTCTTTCGAACCAGAGCGAGTTAAACGCGGGCACAATCCTAACACTGTTAGAAATATTCGTCAGTGATGGCCCGTCCTCATTTCAGTGGGATAATTTGTCTGGCATCGCCCTGCATCGTCCGGCCCCGGCGTGCGTCGCCATTCAGCCAGAGGGCCTGCCTCTAGTCTCTGGTCCCAACGTGCCATCGCCTCCGTGTGCGTCGCCCACGTCGTCCTCTGGCACCCATCGTCGTACCGGTTCTGTAATGAGGACTCCTCCATGTGGTCCGTACTGTCATCTGGCTTTCGTGCGCTCTCCCAGAAGTCGTTGGAGTAGTCATATAAGGAGTTGTGAAACGCCTCGTGGGCCCTTTTATATAGTGGTCAACGAAATAAAAACGAGAAATAAAAAAACCGTATGAGCGGACGTGCTTGTGCTGCTTCCTTTACTACTCTGACCCCATCTGATCCCCGCTTGTAACTCGCACGCACCGCGGCAGACCCTTGTGCTGTATAAGTCTACACCTGCATTCTTCGACGAATCCTCGCATTGCACTTGTTGGTCGTCCTTGTTTCGGCTCAGCGGTCCCACCGATCGACTCTGCAGCCGAAGCGAGTCTTGAATGGTTGGCCTTGCAGGGGAATATATGAAAAGGTAGGAGGAGGGAGAGACTCGAAGAGGAGGAAAGATGGTTGACGAAGAGTAATGGCACGCGGTCGGAAAAGAACGAACTTCTGCGTCGGAACGCCGTGACGCCCGTCCTCACGTGCTCGTGTTGATGTTCCTTTCACTTCTTTTCTTTTCTTACAGTATCTCGTGTCCTCCTCACACCTTGCGCTCGACAACAAGATATCCTTCAAGCTGTGACACAAGACGAGATACGGTTCCAATCGCATTTCTTCCCACTCTCATCGCCGGTCCCCTTCAACTTTCCTTTCTCTTACACCATCGGCTCGTGTACTCGGACAACAACACCCAACTGACACAAGCCACCTCCACGCGGCAGTCATACACCCTCATTTCTACGTTGTTTCAGGTTTTCCTTCGTCACTTACACCCTCTCTATTCAATTCCCATCACCGGCATCCCCGAGGTCACGCTACCATACAAAACATAGCTAGCCGACAAAGTAGCGCGCATGTATTTAAGACAGCCCTCCTGCTCGTTGATGAGAGCATGGTATCGGACGACCAGTTTTTACAATCAATCCCCTGGCTTCTACTTTCGTTTGCCTTGCCCGCGCGACCTTTTATTTCTCCTCTGCCTGCTGCCCTACGACACGAACAACGCTACGCCAACGCGAGCCGCCGAGCTGCCATGCGCATCATTATCTGGTCAATCTCTGACCTCATTTTACACAATCTAGCTCTTATAATCTCTATTCTTCTCGGGCTTGCTCGCGCAACACTGCCGTGCACAGTGGAGTTGTTCAAACTGTTTGAATCACTGCATTGGTCGGAGGGGCTTGCAACGTAATGTTCTAGAAATTGGACCATGAAGTCAACCCAGTCAAGTTCATTGGCATAAAATTTCAACATACGGCCGTATCTATATGACAGTGACATACATGCCAGACCTGTGCTTCCTGATCTCCATCCTCATATACGCCTATGCGCGTTGATTAGGTGTTCCCAGAGTCCTTCTCGTGAAGCGTGTTCATAACTGCGTTTACAACGATAAAGACCATCGGGTGCGAGAATGAATGGCCGAAAGTCTCGGTGTGAGGCTAGCCTCAGGCTAATGTGGCGCACTAAAGTGGCGCGCTGGTGAGTTCGGGAGGACAGAGATAAGAGGAACCGAGTGAAAATAGGACAGTCAGAGGAGAACGTCTGAGAAGACACACACTGCGGCACGGTAGCTCGCAAGGGCGTGACTCTCAGTCGGACTGGTGTGACGTGAAGGGAGAATGAGAGAAAAGCGTCCTGGGACAGCTGGCGCACACAAAACAGAAAGGAAAACGTGGCTTCACTGGACTCGAATTGAATCACTGCTACGGTGCTCGGACCCTGGCTTAAATACATGAAAGCTGGCTGTGACTATCAGCAATGTGAAGAGAGGACAGGCAAGAAAAGAGAGAGGATCAGAAGATGAAGACGATGAGCGGCCTTATGGCCACAAGTCACGTGAAACTCGAAATGTATCTATGATGTCCTAAGTAGTGTACATGCGTGGCATCGAAGTTGAAATCGAAGTGCGATGAATGGCAGAAATAAGAGGGCCGTATCGAAATGAAGGACGAGCGGATTATGAAATAAATCGGAAAACAGCTTCTGCGAGCATAGCCGGACTGCCCAGTGCCCACCTTACCCCTACACTAACATGTCTACAATCTGAGTGTTGACGTCTTCAGGCATTCTCTGACCCCACCGGCACCGGATGTCCTCCAATACTACCAGTGCAAGCCCAAGTTTTCTTGTGCCATCTGTTCAAGTTATCACAGGAAGTTACCACGTGGTTGTCACGTAAAGGCTCTGCCTCTGGCAATCGAAGCCAATTTTAGCATCTGCGGGCCGATTGCCTGCAACCTATTGATTGAGGCTTGGGTACGCCAGCAGATGTGCCAGTGAGTCCATCCCTATCTTACCGCTGGGCCTCGTAATGACTTCAAATTTAATACTTCGTTATGCCATTCTGCGCGCTTATCTGCCGCGTTTGCCGGACAGTTTCCCAGGCCCAGGGACCCATGTACACGAGGCAGTCCTCGTGTCTCAACGACCTCCATCATCTCTTAGCCTGAGCACGAACAAACCTCCTCATTCCTGCCGCCCTTATGTCTAACTCTACCCCATTACCACCGCCTCCTCGTCATCCAATTTCCAACTCATCTTCAACAATGCCTTGAAAGCCTACGAAAGCGTACGAAGAACGATCTACTTGCCCATCCCTCGCCGCCGAGCTCCAAAACTGCAACTCTCCCAGAAAAATTCTCGCTGTCTTCACCAGCAGGTCAGGGACTTGATCAGTCGATGAGTAGCGATGATCGATGGACAAATGGCTCGATCCCACTGTAAACGTCCTCTATATGTTATCTAGACCCTTGGAGAGGGCATCAGCCTGGTAAGCCTCAGAACACGAACTCGTTTGAGATTGCAGTCTCACGTTTACTCGACAGGTATTCTCACCGGAAAGGTGATATTTGCGGAGTTGGGGTTCTCCTTTTAGTACGGACCCTTCTTGATGACATGCGCGGGTTATCTTAACACTAATTTGCATCCTCAGGCGCAAAGGATATTCGAAAAGCCACGAAACACTGATTGAGATCTTTGGGCGCATCGAAAGTTTTTTCGACGCCTGAGATCTACACGCAAGTGCCGTCCGGTCAACCACGGAATGTTAGATACGATCATTCAGATAATGGTCGAAGTTGTCACGATTCTTGGGATCGCAACCAAGGAGATAAAGAAGGCCGAATCAGTAAGTAATTTAGTATGAGTGTCTCCAGTGACTGAAGGATGTTCAGAAAAGTATGGGAAGAGGCTGATCGGCAAGAATGATATGGAAGATGCGCTGAAGAAGTTAGACAGGCTGACACAAGAGGAAGCTCGGATGACCATTGCCGAAAATTAGGGCGACGCATGCCGTAGACGAGAGGGTGAGGGAGATACGGACGGTGCTTGATAGAGTGGGCAACGTCAACGACAAGGTCGCCGAGGTCATTTGGTGTGTAAATTATTTCAGACGACCCGAATGTGTTTAACCCTGAACTGGTCAGACAGGAAACAAGTCGAGCGTTCGTCATCTCCTAACCTCGTCATCCTGGCTATGAGCCTTATCCATCATTTAGAAAACCAACTGCGGGATGCGTCCACAAATGGCTCCCCCACCGGATCCGTCAACTAACCATAACATTGCGTGTGCTACTCATACAAGAAAGCCGCAACGTGGTTCTTCGAGGAAACATTTACAAGGAATGGAAATCAAAAGGCTCCCTCATGTGGATTCACGGAAAGCGTGCGTCCTGTCCCACTTTTCTACCCGATACTCCCCGATGACGTCTTATACTGTAGCCGGCTCGGGCAAGAGTATTCTTTGGTTCGTGATCTATAGCTCCATCCGTCATCGATTACTGATGTCGCTATCAGTTCCACTGTCATCGAAGATATTAAAGCCCTATGCGACGCCGGTCAAGCATGATGGCGTATTTCTACTTCGACTTCCGGAACGCCAACAAACAATCCTTGCGCGACCTACTCCCTTCCCTTCTCACACAGCTTTCCGCTCGCTCGAGTCCCGCTGCGACATTCTATCGCAACTTTATTCTGTTCACGATAACGGAAGGAATCAGCCCAGCGACATTGTTTAACAAAATGCCTGCAAGATATGCTCTCGCTCCCTGATCAGCGTCCCATCTACCTCATCATGGACGCCTCGATGAGTCTCCGGTAACATCTGAGATTCCATCAGCTCGCGAGAGGGTTCTTCAGCTTCTGAAGAACTGGTCGACCTTGGCTTCCAAATCTTCATATTTGTGTCACGAGCCGCCCCGAGATGATATACGAAATGCCGTTGAGCCCTGACGTCTCTCCGGGTGTCGCTTCACGATGAAACTGGACAAAAAAAGATATTGCGGACTATGTTAGGTCGATCGTTTACTCTGATTCGGATACAAACATGAAGAGATGGAAGAAGGATGACAAGGAAATTGTTGTAAAGACGCTCTCTGAACAAGCTGACGGGATGTATGTGAATCAGTTTTTGTTTATGATACTTATTGAAAATTTTAATAGGTTTCGGTGGACATTCTGTCAGTTGGTAGTCCTAAGGGACTGTCTTCCATCGAGCGTCCGGCATTTCCTGGAGGAATTACCAGAATCACTAGACGAGACGTATGAGCGCGTGCTGAGGGAGATCAAGAAGCCGAATCGAGATCACGCTCGACGTCTATTGCAATGCCTTGTTGTGGCGATCCGCCCACTCCGCGTCGAGGAGCTTGCAGAAGTCCTCGCTATCGACTTCAATGATGCGGAGGGCGTCCCAAAGCTGAATCCAAGTTGGCGGTGGGAGGATCAAGAACGAGCGCTTTTGACGTCGTGCTCGAGTTTAATCGCCATTGTCGACACGGGTGATTCCCGAGCGGTGCAGTTCTCACATTTTTCGGTCAAGGAATATTTGACCTCGGAACGGCTCGCTACTTCAAGTCAAGATGTCTCACGATATCATATTACTTTTGAGACTGCGCATACGGTCCTTGCGCAGGCTTGCGTGAGCGTTTTGCTACAGTTGGACGATCACGATGAACAGGACGACGTGAGAAGAACGCCCCTCTGACTGTATACGCTGCCGAATACTGGGTGCGTCATGCCCAGTTCGAGGATGTCGTGTCACGGATCAAAGGGATGGAAGATCTTTTTGACGTGGACAAGCGATATTTTGCAGCTTGGCGCGAGTTGCACGACATGATATCCAACCTCGCGTCGGATCAGTCTTTTATTACTTCGGAATTGGAGACACGTACAAACATCCCCTGTACTACGCTGCACTCTGTGGATTCGCAAATCTCGTTGAACGTTGATAGCCAAGCATCCGCAGCATGTGAATGCTATTGGCGGTTGTATAGGACACCAGCAGTGGCGGCATTAGCAGGGAGACACTTCGAAGTGGCCCAGGTACTTCATCGCAATAAATCATCCGTGGAACCGAAGGGCATTTGGAGAACACTCCGCTGCATTCTGCAGCCTTTACGGGGATCTCGAAATGGTTCAGGTATTACTCGAGTTCGGGGTGGACGTCAATGCCCAGAATGGAATCGCATCACCCCATTAGACTATGCTTCCATAGTGGTCATCGCAATGACGCTAGAGTCGCTCGATTGTTGATCGCGCACGGCGCAGATCCAAATTCACGGACAAGAAGGCTTTACGCCACTGCATTTGCATCGATCTGCGGGAGGATCGAGATAGTACGCTTACTAATCGAGCATGGAGCAAATGTAGAGGCGAAGGATGACTGGGTAAACTCCATTGGACGTTGCGTCAGGTGAACAACGGGAGGAGATTATCAAATTACTCACGTTGCTAAGTGAGTTTACGCTATACTATGTAACACAAGCGGCGCTCTATTGTATTTTAATGCTCTACCAGTACCATGGCGGCATCGTAGGTGCCAGCACGTGATTTGAAACATATGTCCTCTTTACTTCTCACCCGAGCTCATCGAAGAGATGCCCTATACCTCCGCGCGCGCGACATTTCATTTCTGATACTCTCCTGCAGGCGACTCCACAACATCGTAGTCGTCCAGTACGCATGTCGCACCGAGCTAGCAGGCGTATGCGATCCGCTACACGATCTCTCACGATATTCTATCGTCACTGTATGGAGTCACTCAGGCGTTGGGAGCGTCGTGGAGAGATCTGGGAAGATACTTATCTGTTGCTGCCCCGCCCGGCTCGTCATACCCGCAGAGAGAGGGACTTGTTCGGCCCTTTCTTCCTCCGCGAAGATTACTGTTCGCAATCACATCCGACGGGTCTGCGCCAGCCTGCACTCTTATATGTCGATCTGCGCAACGCGATTCGTACAGGCCAACGCAATTGGAAAAAGATGACTATCCGAAGGATTCAATAGCAATCACGCAGGCGTTTTCCATCGAAGAGGATGACCTCGTCGTCTCCGTCCTCAGGTGAACGCCAGATTCTCTCTCCACCCGGTTTGCCCCACAACCTCTTTAAGCGTTGATTTGTCTTTCTCATGGCTTACTGTTCTTTTTTTCGTTTATGTACAGATTACCGCCGGCCGATGGCTTGGCGTAGAAAACAATCCTCGGTTATGAGCATCGAGACGGGCGGTGCGCACCCGCTGGCCGCAGAACCTGACATCCAGCTCGATACGGACTGTCAGTGAACCTCCTCGACTACGAGCGTATGTCATCGGGATCATATCGTGGTCATCTTGGTCGACCTGCGCATCCACCACCCGGAAAGCGATGCCATTTATCTTGTGGATTGGAAGCGGGGGCGGATGACGTTGGTGAGTCGTGCCTCGTGTATGCAGTGCGGCATGAGCGCAGAAGCGCCCGTTCTTACATCTACTCATCTTTCCTTCCGCACACCTTCAGGTACACCGTGCCCAAATGGAATATATGAAGGCCGCAGAAGGCGCGCTCGCCGTGCTCTCAGAAGATCTGGTGCTCTTCCTCAAGCTCGGCACACCATGCTTAGAACTGTGCCGCGTGACGACAAGTCTGAGGGAAACGGGGAATACTAATGGCGATTATGCACCCCCTGCGAGCCTGCGCGTTGTGCGCACCCTCGCGCTCCCCATTTTCCACCCCGATTACCTCGTGCATACGGGATACATGCAGATGGATGGCTACTGCCCACGCCAGTGCGATCCGGAAGTTCTTCAGCAGCAGCGACAGCGGCCCTTGCGGCACCATCACCCTGACGTTTCATAGACACCGGAGGATATGGTGGTTGGCATCACTTCCTCCTGCGCTTACGCGGTCCGTGCCGAGCTGGAAGAAAGCCGTCGCTACGATCAGCCACCGTGCGCTGTTTGCGCTCGCTGACACTGGCACGGCACGGCCGCACGACATCACGGTACGACGAAGAGGATGGCGATGCCGAAGGAAGCGGACCAGGGCCAAGAGCAGGAAGGGTGTGTGGGTGTGCCAGTGGGTGAGGTGGAGGAGGCGGAGATTGTTCTATGGGAAGAATGGGTCCTCGCGCAGCACGCGTCCGGCTCATCTCGCCATCTACATTCCACTCGACAATAGTGCACGCAGGACAACCCTGGCTCTCTCTTGACCACAAACTCGTAATACACGATTTCAGCACTGCGCGCGTTCTCGATCCCGTGCAGCCCGGGGTGAGGGCGCCGCAGTAGCCATCATACTCTTAGCAGATCTCCCGCTCACCTCCGCTACAACAACGCTGAAAAAAACGAAGATGGAGCGCAACGGTGCTGGTGCTGGTGCCGGCCCAAACGCGCACCCATGGTCATGGTCGAGTCAAGTGCAGAGCGGCAGAATCGGCTCATCTAACGGGACGTGTTTCGGAAGGACGTAGTGTTAGAATTGCCTTTTATTGAGACGGCGTGGATGTGTGTGGACGAGCGGGGGATATGGTTTTGACGGATGGCGAGAGGTTGATATCATTTGTGTGCATCTCATTAATCAATGGATACATTGAGATCGTGAAACTGTTACTGTTACTTGAACGCGACGCGGACATACAATGCGATGAAGCGAGCGTGGCGTGAAACACCAAAACAACAATCGTTGCGAGGCGGAAAACACGAGATTGCAGACCTAGAAGAACAGACTCGGAGGCTGAGAATGTTAGACAATATCCTCTTATGACCTAACTGGCACTTCGCTTTTACTTTAGCCCTTAGAGAAAGTAAAGCTTCAGTTGCACTACTGTTGAGTTTGGTGCGGGACAATCAGAAACTGTAAAGTAACGCTGGGTATGGATGATGTTGCGGCGAGGCCTCACTGGCAATGCACGGCAGTTGCTTTTTTTTTTTTTTCAACCCACTAACGTTCCGAGTTAAAGAAAGGGGGTGCGAGTTGTTCAAACCCATTTGAATCGTGGGTAAGATCGTGGGGCGGAGGACCAACTGGGTGAGTTGGTCGTGTGACCGTGTGAGTATTGCTGTATTGGGCACGATTTGGCAGGCGCCCGTGGTCGCGGTGAGGTAGTCGCTCACTCACTCTGGGATTTTGCAATGCCTGTGGTACTCAAAAGAGGTGTGAACCACGTTATATGGGTAATAGAAGGGACGAATACTGTATCAATGAAAGAGGGAGGGGCGGCCGCGGGTATATGTTAAGGACGATAACTTGAAGGCAATGCGGACTACGATAGCAAGCATACCTTGGTCCGAGTCGCAGATGCCGCCAGTGACTCACTGCTGCTAAGTTCCACCCATATCGTCTCGGCTAAGTTGTAACTTATTAGCCTCTAGGCCCTCTAGGCCTCTTAATGGCTTCGAGTTCAATTCTTTCTTTTTTATCGCGAATTTTGCGCGCTTATCTGTCGGGTCTGGCCGGACAGTTTCCTAGGGTGCAGTACCAACAGCAGTAGGGATGAGCCTGTGTCACAGGCGCTAACTCACCAACTTATGCGTATCGTATTGAAAGCGTCCCATATATCACACAATCCCTCACCTAAATACTGTACGTGGGGAAAACAACCTAAACATCCTTCAAGTCCTCTCCGTGCGCCAGGGTATCGTTAGGAGAAAAACTTTAGGCAAGGAGAAGCTCGCGAAGTCACGAAAAACATATGCAGTACACCTTGCAATACACTGCACGCGAAGTCGTCAACAGCCGCCGCGGGGCCGCACAAGCTGAATTGTCTTGACTTCAAACAAATCCGCGAAACACAATCCGAGTCGATACACTGTCTCCATCAGACTGTGATCATTGTCCTCTTTACTCCCGGGTCATCGGCTCCAATTGCGAGCGACTCCACCTTCGCGTCAACGTCGAGCAATTTCGTCTCATACACGGCGAGGACGCCACTCGGGTCAATCCGCACACCCGCCGACTGACGCGTTGACGGGGTAACTGGGTAACACCGGGTAACGTCCAATGGCGCTCATAAAGCTATAGCACGATCGAGCGACGGCCAGTCATCCTTCCGGTCCACGTCGAAGCTTCGCGGCTTATGAGTTTACAGGAGGATCGCGCTGGAGTACTTACTGAACAACATGAATGATAGGTGGGTCACTGTCCAAACATGAGTCCCATCAATCCCGATCCTGTTAAATAAACGTCGAATGCGGCCATCGGTACGGTACACACTTGACACATACATGCACCGTGTTTTTGTAAATGTACATCTTCTTTTGAACCAGAGCGAGTTAAAGGCAGGCACAACCCTAACGCTGTCAGAAATATTCGTAAGTTATGGCCCGTCCTCATTTCAGTGGGATAATTTGTCTGGCATCGCCCCTTCATTGTCCGGCCCCGGCGTGCATCGCCATTCAGCCAGGGGGCCTGCCTCTAGTCTCTGGTGCCAACGTGCCAGAGGATGACGTGGGCGACGCTTCGCGGGCCCTTTTATATAGTGGTCAACGAAATTAAAATCCGAAATAAAAAACAATATGAGCGCAGCGTGCTTGTGCTGTTTCCTTTCCTACTCTGACCCCATCTGATCCTCGCTTTCTCCTCGTATGCACAGCGGCAGACCCTGGCTAGTTGTGCTGTACAAGTCTACACCTGTATTTCTCGACGAATCCTCGTTCGCGGTCGGATTGCACTTGTTGGTCGTCCTTCTTTCAGATCTCCCAGCAGTCCTACCGATCGGCTCTGCAGCCGAAACGAGTCTTAAATGGTCGGCCGTGCAGATGAAATAGATGAATGGTGGAGGGGGAGGAAGAGGAGGAAAGATGGTTCACAGTCGAAGAGTAAGTAATGTACGCGGCTCGGAACAGAACAACTTCGCGTCGGAGCGCCGGACGCACGTCGGCGGACCTCACGTGCTCATGTTGATTTCCTTTCACTTCATTTCATTTCTTATCTCGTTTCCTCCTCACCGCCTTGCGCTCGACAACAAGATATCCTTCAAGCTGCGACACAAGACGAGATACCCGTTCCAATTACATTTCTCCCACTCTCTTCGCCGGTCCCCTTCAACTTTCCTTTCTCTTACACCACTGGTCGGCTCGTGCACTCGGACAACAACACCCAACTGACACAGCCATACACCCTCCCTTTCTACGTCGTTTCAGTTTTCCTTCGTCACTTACACCCTCTCTATTCAATCCCATTATCGGCATCCCCGAGGTCACCCTACTATACACAATATAGCTAGCCGACAAAGTAGCGCGCATGTATTTAAGACAGCCCTCCTGCTCGTTGAGGACGGAATCGCATCGGACGACCAGTTTTTACAATCAATTCCCTCGCTTCTACTCTCTTTTGCCTTGCCCGCGCGACCTTTTGTTTCTCCTCTGCCTGCTGCCATACGACACGAACAACGCTGCGCCAACCCGAGCGGCCGAGCTGCCATGCGCAGCATTATCTGGTTAATCCCTGACCTCCTTTTACACAATCTAGCTCTTATAATCTCTATTCTTCTCGGGCTCACTCGCGCAACACTGCCGTGCTACAGTACTAGTGGAATTGTTCAAACCGCTTGAATCACTGCATTGGTCGGAGGGGCTTGCAAAGCAATGGGACCATGGAGTCAACCCAGTCACGTTCATTGGCATAAGATTTTCAACATACGGCCGTATCTTTATGACAGTGACATAAATGCTAGACCTGTGCTTCCTGGCCTCCATCCTCATATACGCCCATGCGCGTTGATTAGATGATCCCAGAGTCCTTCTCGTGAAGCGTGTTCATAACTGCGTTTGCGACGATAAAGACCATTGGGTGTGAGAATGAACAGCCGAAAGTCTTGGTGTGAGGCTAGCCTCAGGCTAATGTGGCGCGACTAAAGTGGGGCACTGGTGAGTTCGGAAGGACAGAGATAAGGGGAACTGGGTGAAAATATGACTGTCAGTAGGAGAACGTCTGAGAAGATACACACCGCGGCACGGTAGCTCACATCGGCGTGAGTTCTCAGTCGGACTGGTGTGACGTAAAGGGAGAATGAGAGAAAAGCGTCCTGGGACAGCTGGCGCACACAAAACAGAGGGGGAAACTGGACTCGCATTGAATCACTGCTTCGGTGCTCAGACTCTGGCTTAAAACCATGACAACTGGACTGTGACTATCAGCAATGTGAAGAGAGGACAGGCAAGAGAACGAGAGTGGCCACCTAGCTACGAGTCACGTGAAACTCGAAATGGATATATGATATCCTAAGTAGCCATCGAAGTCGAAGTGTGCTGCGATAAATGACAGAAGAAAGAGGGCTGTATCGAAGTGAAGGGACGAGCGGATCAAGAAATCAATCGGAAAGCAGCTTCCGCGAGCGCAGCCGGACTGCCCACCGTACACTAACATGTCTACAATCTGAGTGTTGACGTCTTCAGGTATTCTCCGACCGACCCCACCTGCATCGGATGTCCTTCAATACCGTACTACCAGTTCAAGCCCAAGTTTTCTTGTCATTTTTGTGCCATCGATCTGTTCAAGTTATCACACATCAGCAAGATGACACGTGCTAGAACGACTAGCATTCCTGGGACGCTGTCGCTAGTGGCTCTAGTAAGCCTAGATTTGAACTTAATTTTGCTAGATAAATCTAGCCCAGCTAGTATTCGAATCCGTCTCTAGGTAAATGCTAGAAGTACATAATTTCTCTAGTACGTCTCTAGTGATTCTCTAGAGTTCTCAAAAAGGGGTAAAGCTTTGTAGTCGCAGAACCTCATCCGGTCTCACCATTCTTCGGACACTCTCACGCCAAACAGAAATCGTGCGCTCCAGCCCGTCCTCGATCACCAATTTCTCCACGAGGTCATTCTGCCCTTTTGCAGGTCCCTTGCCCGACGGGAACGACAGCAGTTGTGGCGAGGAGGCCCAGGAGGGCATGGCAGTGAGCGCGTTCCCCGCACCCAGACATCGCCTCTGTCCTGCACGATTGCGATAGGCCAGTCAGTGCGAAGCAATATCACGTCGTCCCGTGCGGGCGAGAGCGTCCCACAGGTCTCATACGCTATGTCGATCTCGGGTAGGAAAATGGTGACTATGAATTGACGAAGAAGTTGATGACGAAAGTGGACAACTTTACGTCTACCGCCCGCTGCCTTAGGATTGGCACCCGCCACCTCATCCTGGGCACCACGCCGGACACCCCAGTCGAACACATAGTCACACTGGTAACCCTCGGGTGAGACGTCCTACGAGGGAGCTTACGATCCGGGGGGGACTGGTCATTTCTTGGGTGCTGACAACCCAGTAAGCCACACATTAACTGATGCAACAACATGACAGGAGAAATCAGTGGCGTACCTGCTCACCAGGGAAGGTGCTATTTCATTTTCCACGTTGTGGCATGGACAACTGCGTTTGCATGGGTTGTGCCATAGGCCCCGATTTGGCAATTGTCTGTGGTATTGACTCCAGATGGGCGCGCTACACCACCATTTTGTGGATTCAGTCTGTCGCGCCGCATGGATTATGTTTTGCTACATAACAGAACTTAGATACGCAATGAGTAGCCATGCAAACTGGAAGACGACGGACCTTCTCCTCAGTAGTCAAGGATTGAGGATCTCTATCACCCAGACCGGCATGTTGTTTGGCGTCGCCTAAAACATCGGCCGGGTAGGACGGAAGCTCGTAGGGCGCAATGGCGCGCAGAGCCCGCGCGATGCATTCTACTTTGGGCGTGCCGACGTCGGCGAGGGTGGCCGTTGCGTGGCGGTTCAGTGAGGACAGAGTGACGTAGTCAAAGTCGACGAGACGCAATTTCGCGACGCCAGAGCGCGTGAGCATGACGGCTGTCCAGCTCCCCACACCGCCACAGCCGACGATGACGACCGAGGCGGCGCGCACACGCGAGACGCCGTCCTCACGGAGGAAGGCATAGTTCCGTGCTAGTTGTTCGCGCACGAGTTCCTCTGCATGGTCTGAACCTGGTTCTGGTGCTGGTGCTGGTTCTGTGTTGGGGATGGGTGGTGGGGGAGACGGAGAGGGTAGTATGCGGGTTTCTGCTGCGCCTGATGCTATCACATGATTCATTTGGTCTGCAAGGTCTGCACGGCGGCTCCTACGAGAGTGGAATGAATGTACTTGATGCGAGAGATCTAGGGTACACATAAGCAGATAGAAATGATGAACTTGACGCCTACGCACCAGTTAATCAGCCAGAAGGAGTCTGAAGGACTCTCTTGGGGAAAGTTGCAGAAGTTGAACAGATCCTCGAGCGGCGCTTGTGTTCACGATTCAAGCATGCCACGGAGGACACAGTGATGGGGTTGTAGCGCACGGAGTGGGGCCAGAGGAGGGTTAGGTGAGTGGGTACCAGACCCACAGATTGGCGGTGTTGACAAGGTCATTGGCGTGCGGTCCTCGGACAACACAGCCAACATTTTCACCAAGTCTCTCTTTCGGCAAGACGAGCGACGACGCATTGATGCATATTGATGCATTGATACCCGAACCCATACCCTTCTCACTCTTTCCCTAATTTAACTTAGCACATGTCATGCACCGCATGGTATCCCTCATTTTCCTTCTCGCTTCCGGGCCCTCCCGGATCCTCTCTCCGGACTCTCCCTTGACTATTTAGACCCGCTACGATGGACTCTTCCGAGTTCAAGTTCCCAGTTTTTCTCCCCGTTTCCCTTGCTTGTGTGTCCTCGTTTTTGCCTCTATTCCTCTGCACTTCAACAGTAACTTACTTCGACTTCGACCCAGATGACGCTGTAAGAATCCCGGAACAAACTTCCTTGTCGGGTGGCCCGCATGCTTATAACCGTTTCAGTCAGCGTGCGCCTTACTGACAACAACCATCACAGGACACCAGTACGCGGCTCTGCATCGCTTTGTCTTCGTGTCTCTCAGACATCTTCCAGCGCACAGCCAAGCAGAAACAATCATGACGCGCTAGTACGGCAAACCCACACATTACGTCAATGCACGCATCATAGACCCCGACGCCGCAATCGTGGTCACAAGAACTCATCAATGTCAAGTTGCTGCTCATTGGCAACTCATCAGAAGGGAAGAGTAGTCTATTGTTACGTTTCTCGGATATGCGGTGGTTTAACCGCCCGAGGATGAGGCGAGCGCGACGATCGGGGTTGACTTTCGGTAAGATCGCTCGCAACCTCCCTCTTAAAATTTCTCTTTTCTCTTCATTGTTGTTGACGTGGGAATACTATGTCAGGTACACAAGTTGGAGGTTCAGGGATGGAAGGTCAATATGAGTATATGGGTGCGTTCGCTGTGCTTTTCTTCCTCTCGTCCGAAAGGACAGACGCTGAGATACTATTCTCGCACTTTCTTTCGTACTATATATTTGTAGGACACTGCAGGCCAAGAACGTTTCCGTAGGGCGCCATACTCGTTACGAATATCCACCACGCTGCGTTTCTCCCCTTCGTGGCTCACACGGGGATCTCTGTCCTCGCCTCCTGCGCATGCGCTCCCGCACATGTGTAATATGGATTTAATGTATGAAGTGTCGAATCGAGAATCGTTCGAGGCACTCTCGCGATGGCTGGAAGAGCTTGAGAACTATGTGCCACCTGAAGTTGTGAAGATTGTTGTTGGCAATAAGCTTGACGAGGTGAAGTCCTCTCCTCTTATGATCATCATCCTCCGCCGACCGCTGACGCACGACACTCATGCACGCACGTACCCCACCCCCCATTTAGGAATACTCTCGACAAGTGCCCACATCAGAAGGCGCAACGTTCGCAGCGCGGATGGGATGTCTATTCATCGAGGCATCCGCTAAGACAGCTGTGGGTGTTCAACGAGGTCATCACGTGCATCATCGATATGTCGCTGTGGAAATGAGGATAAACCTAAGTCGACCGGAAGAACCACCGCCCCCACCAACGCCACCGGTCCTAGTGGACCACGCCGTGACACGGCCGAGAGCATACCGGGGAATTGATCTGTCTAAGGTGCAGGACGAGGAACCTTGCCGCGCTGGGCACATATCATGGACCGTATACCCCTAATTGGATATACTGGTGTGTCTTGTGTGTGTATACCCCTGGTATTTATGACCGCTGACATGCACCTGTGGTGGACTCGGAAACAGATATTTCGCAGAGCAACTTGTCAACCCAATCTCGATCACAGCTGGTCTCGTGCCCCTTCCCCATTGTACTGACTCTTCACGCATGGGCCTTGCTTGTACACATGCTGCAATACGCACGCAGACCCACACCCAACCTGCGTTCTCATGGGCAACAAGAGCAATTTCTCAAGCAACGACAAGTCCTAATCGCCGGCCTAATCAAGGAGAGGGGAGTTGGAGGACGACGGGCACAGGAGGAAGTATTGCTTTTTGTCGAACCCATCATGTCCGTTGTCTACGTAGGATAATGAAATACAATTGATTTGATTTTTCTATTCTGATGTGTGATAATTGGTCCGAATCGGAATCTGTGAACCTGAGCATAATCTAGAATGGAATGTCTATCTAGACTTCTAGTACACAATTCTAAGTCTAGGTCAACAAAATAGTGCATGGCAAGTCAATTAGACTAGGCATGCGGACTAGACTAGATGCAAAACTAGACTGCTTGCGCTAGTTTTTCGGAAACTAGAGCATGGCAAGTCTATTAGACTAGGTGACAAACTAGGCTACTATTGTACTAGCCATGACTAGTCTAGTACTGCTAGTACCGATTTATTTTGCTGATGCAGGAAGTTACCACGTGGTTGTCACGTAAACGCTCTGCCTTACTTGGCAATCGAAGCTAATTTAGCATCTGCGGGCCGATTGCCGCAACCTGCTCAGACTATTGATTGAGGCTTGGGTACTGGCAGATGTTGCCAGTGAGTGCCATCCCTATCTTACCGCAGGGCCTCGTAATGACTTCAAATTTTAATACCTCGTTATTGCCAATTCTGCGCGCTTATCTGTCGCTTTTGGCCGGACAGTTTCCCAGGGCCCAGGACCCTTGTACACGAGGCAGTCCTCGTGTTCTCAACGAACCTCCATTATCCTCTCAGCCTGAGCACGAACAAACCTCCTCATTTCTGCCGCCCTTATGTCTAGCTCTTACCCCATTACCACCGCCTCCTCGTCATCCAATTTCCAGCTCATCTTCAACAATGCCTTGAAAGCCTACGAAAAGCGTACGAAGAACGATCTACTTGCCCATCCCCTCGCCGCCGAGCTCCAAAACTGCAACTCTCCCAGCGAAATTCTCGCTGTCCTTCACCAGCAGGTACAGGGACTTGATCAGTCGATGAGTAGCGATGATCGATGGACAAAGTGGCTCGATCCCACTGTGAACGTACTCTACATGTTATCTAAGACCCTTGGAGAGGGTACTAGCCTGGTAAGCCTCAAAACGTGAACTCATCTGAGATGTGCAGTCTCACATTTGCTCGACAGGTATTCTCACCCGGAAAGGTGATTTTTGCGGGAGTTGGCGTTCTCCTTTTAGTACGGATCCTTCTTGATGACATGCGAGGGTCATCTGGACACTAATTGTGCATCCCTCAGGCAGCAAAGGATACTCAGAAAAGCCACAAAACACTTATTGAGATATTTGGGCGCATTGAAAGCTTTTTCCGACGCCTGTCGATCTACACGCAAGTGCCGTCAACACCAGAAATGTTAGATACGATCATTCAGCTAATGGTCGAAGTTCTGACAATTCTTGGGATGGCAACCAAGGAAATGAAGCAAGGCCGAATCAGTGAGCACTAATTTAGTATGGCTGTGTCTCCCGTGACTGAATGATGTTCAGAAAAGTTTGGGAAGAGGCTGATCGGCAAGAGTGGTATGGAAGATGCGCTGAAGAATCTAGACAGGCTGACACAAGAGGAAGCTCGGATGACCATCGCGGAGAATCTGAGGGCGACGCATGCTGTGGATGATAGAGTGGCCAACGTCAACGACAAGGTCACCGAGGTGATTCGTGGTGTGTAAATTATCTTTAGACGATCCCGATATGTGTTTAATCCTGAACTACTCAGACGTGAAAAATGTCGAACGTTCGTCGTCTCCTTACCTCATCGATGTTGGCTATGGAGCCTTATCCATCATTTCAGAAAACCAATTGCGGGAGAGCATCCACAAATGGCTTTCCCCACCGGATCCGTCAACAAACCATAACATCGCGTGTGGTACCCATCACAAGAAAACCGCAACCTGGTTCTTCCAAGGAAGCATTTACAAGGAATGGAAATCTAAAGGTTCCCTGTTGTGGATTCACGGAAAGCGTGCGCCCTGTCCCTTTCTGTCCGATGCCCCCAATGACGTCTTAATATCGCAGCCGGCTCGGGCAAGAGTATTCTTTGGTTCGTCGATCTTTAGCTCCATCCATCATCGATTACTGATGTTCGCTCATCAGTTCCACTGTCATCGAAGATATTAAAGCCCTATGCGACGCCGGTCAAGCATCGATGGGGTTTTTCTACTTCGACTTCCGGAACGCCAACAAACAATGCCTGCGCGACATACTCCCTTCCCTCCTCACGCAGCTTTCTGCTCGCTCGAGCCCCCGCTGCGACATTCTATCTAAACTTTATTCGGTTCAAGATGACGGAAAGAATCAGCCCAGTGATGGTGTTTTAACAAAATGCCTACAAGATATGCTCTCACTCCCTGATCAGCGTCCCATCTACCTCATCATGGACGCGCTCGATGAGTCTCCGATAACATCTGGGATCCCATCAGCTCGCGAGAGGGTGCTTCAGCTTCTTAAAGAACTTGTCGACCTTGGCCTTCCAAATCTTCATATATGTGTCACGAGCCGTCCCGAGATCGATATACGAAATGCCCTTGAGCCCCTGACGTCTCTCCGGGTGTCGCTTCACGATGAAACTGGACAAAAGGAAGATATTGCAGACTATGTGAGGTCGATCGTTTACTCGAATTTGGATACAAACATGAGGAGATGGAAAAAGGATGACAAGGATATTGTGGTCAAGACGCTTTCTGAACGGGCTGACGGAATGTATGTGAGTCGCTTTATGTTTATGATACTTATTCTAATTGTTAATAGGTTCCGTTGGACATTCTGTCAGTTGGAAGTCCTAAGAGACTGTCTTCCATCGAGCGTCCGGCATTTTCTCGACGAATTACCAGAATCACTGGACGAGACGTACGAGCGCGTGCTGAGGGAGATTAAGAAGCCGAATCGAGATCACGCCCGACGTCTACTGCAATGCCTTGTTGTGGCGATCCGGCCACTCCGCGTCGAGGAGCTTGCAGAAGTCCTCGCCATCGACTTCAATGATGCGGAGGGCGTCCCAAAGCTGAATCCAAGTTGGCGGTGGGAGGACCAAGAACGAGCGCTTTTGACGTCGTGCTCGAGTTTAATCGCCATTGTCGACACTGGTCGTTCCCGAGTGGTTCAGTTCTCACATTTTTCGGTCAAGGAATATTTGACCTCGGAACGGCTCGCTACTTCAAGTCAAGATGTCTCACGATATCATATTACTTTTGAAACTTCGCATACGATCCTTGCGCAGGCTTGCGTGAGCGTTTTGCTACAGTCGGACGATCACGATGAGCAGGACGACGTCGAGAAGATGGCCCCTCTGGCTTTGTATGCTGCCGGATACTGGGTGCGTCATGCGCAGTTCGAGGATGTCGTGTCACGTATCAAAGGGATGGAAGATCTTTTTGACGTGGACAAGCCGTATTTTGCAGCTTGGCGCGAGTTGCACGACATGGATATCAAACTTCTCGACGGATCTGTCTTTTTTGAGTTCGCAATTGGGGGACGCCGTACAAACATACCGCTGTACTACGCTGCACTCTGTGGATTCGCAAATCTCGTTGAACAGTTGATAGTCAAGCATCCGCAGCACGTGAATGCTATTGGCGGTCACAATAGGACACCAGCAGTCGCGGCATTAGCAGGGAGACACTTCGAACTAGCCCAGGTACTTCATCGAAATAAATCATCCGTGGAACCGCAGGGCTATTATGGGAGCACTCCGCTGCATTCTGCAGCCTATTACGGGGATCTCGAAATGGTTCAGGTATTACTCGAGTACGGGGTGGACGTCAATGCCCAGAATGAGTATCGCAGCACCCCATTGGGCTATGCTTCCACAAATGGTCATCGTAATGACGCTAGAGTCGCTCGATTGTTGATCGCGCACGGCGCAGATCCAAATACACGGAACATGGATGGCGTTACGCCACTGCATCTTGCATCGAGATTCGGGAGGATCGAGATAGTACGCTTACTAATCGAGCATGGAGCAAATGTAGAGGCGAAGACTGACGAGCGCAGATGGACTCCATTGGACGTTGCGTCAGGTGAACAACGGGAGGAGATTATCAAATTACTCAGAGCACGTTGCTAAGTGAGTTTACGCTATACTATGTAACACAAGCGGCGCTCTATTGTATTTTAATGCTCTACCAGTACCGTGGCGGCATCGTAGGTGCCAGCACGTGATTTGAAACATATGTCCTCTTTACTTCTCACCCGAGCTCATCGAAGAGATGGCCCTATACCTCCGCGCGCGCGACATTTCATCTCTGATACTCTCCTGCAGGCGATTCCACAACATCGTAGTCGTCCAGTACGCATGTCGCACCGAGCTAGCAGGCGTATGCGATTCGCTACACGATCTCTCACGATATTCTATCGTCAACTGTATGGAGTCACTCAGGCGTTGGGAGCGTCGTGGAGAGATCTGGGAAGATACTTATCTGTTGCTGCCCCGCCCCGGCTCGTCATACCCGCAGAGACTCGCAGGGACTTGTTCGGCCCTTTCTTCCTCCGCGAAGATTACCTGTTCGCAATCACATCCGACGGGTCTGCGCCAGCCTGCACTCTTATATGTCGATCTGCGCAACGCGATTCGTACAGGCCAACGCAATTGGAAAAAGATTGACTATCCGAAGGATTCAATAGCAATCACGCAGGCGTTTTCCATCGAAGAGGATGACCTCGTCGTCTCCGTCCTCAGGTGAACGCCGGATTCTCTCTCCACCCGGTTTGCCCCCACAACCTCTTTAAATGTTGTTTTGTTTTTCTTATGGCTTTTGCTGTTCTTTTTTTCGTTTATGTACAGTTTACCGCCGGCGATGGCTTGGCGTAGAAAACAATCCTTCGGTTATGAGCATCGAGACGGGCGGTGCGCACCCGCTGGCCGCAGAACCTGACATCCAGCTCGATACGGACCTGTCAGTAAACCTCCTCACCTACGAGCGTATGTCATCGGGGATCATATCGTGGTCATCTTGGTCGACCTGCGCATCCACCACTCGGAAAGCGATGCCATTTATCTTGTGGATTGGAAGCGGGGTCGGATGACGTTGGTGAATCGTGCCTCGTGTATGCAGTGCGGCATGAGCGCAGAAGCGCCCGTTCTTACATCTACTCATCTTTCCTTCCGCACACCTTCAGGTACACCGTGCCCCAAATGGAATATATGAAGGCCGCAGAAGGCGCGCTCGCCGTGCTCTCAGAAGATCTGGTGCTCTTCCTCAAGCTCGGCACACCATGCTTAGAACTGTGCCGCGTGACCACAAGTCTGAGGGAAACGGGGAATACTAATGGCGATTATGCACCCCCTGCGAGCCTGCGCGTTGTGCGCACCCTCGCGCTCCCCATTTTCCACCCCGATTACCTCGTGCATACGGGATACATGCAGATGGATGGCTACTGCCCACGCCAGTGCGATCCGGAAGTTCTTCAGCAGCAGCGACAGCGGCCCTTGCGCGCACCATCACCCTTGACGTTTCATAGTACACCGGAGGATATGGTGGTTGGCATCGCGTTCCTCCTGCGCTTACGCGGTCCGTGGTCGAGCTGGAAGAAAGCCGTCACTACGATCAGCCACCGTGCGCTGTTTAACGCTCGCTGGCACTGGCACTGGCACGGGCCGCATGACATCATGGTACGACAAAGAGGATGGCGATGCCAAGCGGACCAGGGCCAAGAGCGGGAAGGGTGTGTGGGTGTGCCAGTGGGTGAGGTGGAGGAGGCGGAAATTGTTCTATGGGAAGAATGACGTCCTCGCGCAGCACGTGTCCGGCTCATCTCGCCACCTACATTCCACTCGACAATAGTGCACGCAGGACAACCCTGGCTCTCTCTTGACCACCAACTCGTAATACACGATTTCAGCACTGTGCGCGTTCTCGGATCCCGTGCAGCCCGGGGTGAGGGCGCCGCAGTAGCCCATCATACTCTTAGCAGATCTCCCGCTCGCCTCCGCTATAACAACAACGCTGAAAGACGAAGATGGAGCAGCAACGGTGCTGATTCTGGTGCCAGCCCAAACGCGCACCCATGGTCATGGTCGGAGTCAAGTGCAGAGCGGCAGAATCGGCTCATCTAACGGGACGTGTTTCGGAGAGGACGGAGTGTTAAAATTGCCTTTCATTGAGACGCGTGTGGATGTGCGTGGACGAGCGGGGGATATGGTTTTGACGGATGGCGAGAGGTTGATATCATTTGTGTGCATCTCATTAATCAATGGATACATTGAGATCGTGAAACTGTTACTTGAACGCGACGCAGACAAACAATGCGATGAAGCGAGCGTGGCGTAAAACACCAGAACAACTATCGTCGCGAGGCGGAAAACACGAGATTGCAGATCTAGAAGAACAGACTCGGAAGCCGAGAAAGGTTAGAAGATATCCTTTTATGACTTAAATGCGTTATCTGACTGGCACTTCGCTGCTAGCCATTAGAGAAAGTACAGTTTGAAGGGAAGTTTCTTGCACCATCTGTTGAGTTTGCATGAAACTCGAAATGTATCTATGATGTCCTAAGTAGTGTACGCGCGTGGCCGTCGAAGTCGAAGTGTTCTGCGATAAATGACAGAAATTATCAAAAAAAAAAAAGAGGGCTGTATGGAAATGGACAAGAAATAAATCGGAAAACAGCTTCTGCGAGCGTAGCCGGACTGCCCACCTTACACTAACATGTCTACAATCTGAGTGTTGACGTCTTCAGGCATTCTCTGACACCACCAGCACCGGATGTTCTTCAATACCACCAATGCAAGCCCAAGGCTTCTTGTCATTTTTGTGCCATCTGTTCAAGTTATCACAGGACGTTACCACGTGGTTGTTACGGAGGCTCTGCCTTACTTGGCAATCGGAGCCAATTTTAGCATCTGCGGGCCGATTGCCGCAACCTGCTCAGACGATTGACGATTGCCAGTGGTCGCCTGGGTACGCCGACAGATGTTGCCCAGTGAGTGCCATCCCTATTTTTTTCACCGCTGGGCCTCGTAATGACTTTCAAATTTTAATACTTCGTTGTCGCCAATTCTGCGCGCTTATCTGTCGCGTTTGGCCGGACAGTTTCCCAGGGCCCATGTACACGAGGCAGTCCTCGTGTTCTCAACGGACCTCCATCATCCTCTCAGCCTGAGCAACAAAAAATTTCCTCATTCCTGCCGCCCTTATGTCTAACTCTCACCCCATTACCACCGGCTCCTCGTCATCCAATTTCCAACTCATCTTCAACAATGCCTTGAAAGCCTACGAAAGGCGTACGAAGAACGATCTACTTGCCCATCCCCTCGCCGCCGAGCTCCAAAACTGCAACTCTCCTAGCGAAGTTCTCGCTGTTCTTTACCAGCAGGTTCAGGGACTTGGTCAGTTGATGAGTAGCGATGATCGATGGACCAAATGGCTCGATCCCACTGTAAACGTCCTCTATATGTTATCTAAGACCCTTGGAGAGGGCATCAGCCTGGTAAGCCTCAGAACACGAACTCGTTTGAGATCTGCAATCTCATGTTTTCTCGACAGGTATTCTCACCTGGAAAGGTGATATTTGCGGGAGTTGGGGTTCTCCTTTTAGTACGGACCCTTCTTGATGACATGCGCGGGTTATCTTAACACTAATTGTGCATCCACCAGGCAGCAAGGGATACTCGGAAAAGCCACGAAACACTTATTGAAATCTTTGGGCGGATTGAAAGCTTTTTCCGACGCCTGTCAATCTACACGCAAGTGCCGTCAACCCCGGAAATGTTAGATACGATCATTCAGATAATGGTCGAAGTTCTGACAATTCTTGGGATTGCAACCAAGGGGATGAAGCAAGGCCGAATCAGTAAGTAATTTAGTATGACTGTGTCTCCCGTGACTGAAGGATGTTCAGAAAAGTATGGAAGAGGCTGCTCGGCAAGAATGATATGGAAGATGCGCTGAAGAAGTTAGACAGGCTGACACAAGAGGAAGCTCAGATGACCATTGCGGAAAATCTAAGGGCACGCATGCCGTAGACGAGAGGGTGAGGGGAGATACGGAACGGGTGCTTGATGGAGTGGGCAACGTCAACGACAAGGTCGCCAGGTCATTCGTGGTGTGTAAATTATTTTCAGACGACCCCGATATGTGTTTAACCCTGAACTGGTCAGACGGAAGGGAAACAAAGCAAGTCATGAAACGAGTCGAACGTTCGTCATCTCCTAACCTCGTCAGTCCTGGCTGTGGATCCTTATCCATCATTTCAGAAAACCAACTGCGGGATTGCGTCCACAAATGGCTCTCCCCACCGGATCCGTCAACTAACCATAACATTGCGTGTGGTACTCATCACAAGAAAGCCGCAACGTGGTTCTTCCAAGGAAACATTTACAAGGAATGGAAATCAAAAGGCTCCCTCATGTGGATTCACGGAAAGCGTGCGTCCTGTCCCACTTTTCTATCCGATACTCCCCGATGACGTCTTGATATCGTAGCCGGGTCGGGCAAGAGTATTCTTTGGTTCGTCGATCTTTAGCTCGATGCATCATCGATTACTGATGTCGCTATCAGTTCCACGGTCATCGAAGACATTAAAGCCCTGTGCGACGCCAGTCAAGCATCAATGGCATATTTCTACTTCGACTTCCGGAACGCCAACAAACAATGCTTGCGCGACCTACTCCCTTCTCTTCTCACACAGCTTTCCGCTCGCTCGAGTCCCCGCTGCGACATTCTATCGGAACTTTATTCTGTTCACGATGACGGAAAGAATCAACCCAGTGACAGTGCTTTAACCAAATGCCTGCAAGATGTGGTCTCATTCCCTGATCAGCGTCCCATCTACCTCATCATGGACGCACTCGATGAGTCTCCGATAACGTCTGGGATCCCGTCAGCTCGCGAGAGGGTTCTTCAGCTTCTGAAAGAGCTTGTCGACCTTGGCATTCCAAATCTTCATATATGTGTCATGAGCCGTCCCGAAATCGATATACGAAATGCGATTGAGCCCCTGACGTCTCTCCGGGTGTCGCTTCACGATGAAACTGGACAAAAGGAAGATATTGCAGACTATGTGAGGTCGATCGTTTACTCGGATTCGGATACAAATATGAAGAGATGGAAGAAGGATGACAAGGAAAATGTTGTTAAGACGCTCTCTGAACGAGCTGACGGGATGTATGTGAATCGCTTTATGTTTGTGATACTTTTAATTGTTAA